>JAOYNC020124305.1:0-26074 GCA_025802115.2 Bertia moriformis
CATGTGATTGGACAGCAGTCTGCGAGCCGGCGCGTGTCAGCGGCGTCATCCCTCGGCGAAATGATGAACGGGGGGGGATTGACCACGCAGGGAGGCGGGGCCATTCTCTCGCCGCCGGCATCGAGGCAGCCGGCGGTAGGTGTTACTGGGCCCTCGCAGCATGGGCTTTTCGAGAAGCCCGATTGAAGTCTAACTTTGCTATGCGGAAGGAGAACGTGCCCGGTTCTCCTCTGCGCTGCGAGGTCGCTGCGGACTCGCTGAGTCAGCGCTTCGCCCCCTCCTGTGTCATGTGACGAATGTCATGGTCAACCCATGACAGTTAGTAGTCGCTGCCACGGGGGCTCCGGATACGGAAAAGGGCCATATACGAAGTTCGCAGCTGGCACATAGTTATGGCTTCTACCAGGGCCGTTAGCGTTAAGTCTATTGCCACTAGGGTAGGGTATAATAATACTTGTACCGATTAGAACGGAGCTTACTCTGGAGGCAGGCAAAGGGGGCCGCGTACAAGCAATTATCAGCCAGCAGCGGCACACCTACGACCAGGGCCGTTGGCGTTGGCTCTGTGGACCCTTGTTGTCATCGGCGGCTGTGCGCTCTCATCATCCTCCTCCTTATCGCCACCTTCATCGTCGCCACCCTCGTCGTTCCCATCTGCTTCTCCTCCTCCTCATAATCTTTCTCCTCACCCTCGCCACTCTCTTCCTCCCCTTCGTCGTCCGTACCGAGAAAGTCATCGATAAACTGATGGTTATTAGTAGGGCGTGCAACGGGGAGGGCCACCGGACGGGCAGCAGGGCGGATGCTGGCGGGAGCGGCACATCGAGTAGCCACACGGGCAGCATATCGATGGGTAGCCTGTGGCGAGGCGGCAGGCGGCGAGGCGGTAGGTGGCGATGCGCGACGGCGCAGGGGAGGACTGTGCTCTCTTGGTGGGGCTTTTTTCGCTTTTCTTCATCTTTGGACTGTTCGTGTTGTTTTCTCTCTCTGCTTTTGTTTCGTGGAGATAGATAGAAGGACCGATTTGACACGTCTCCGACGGTTTGAGTCGCCCCCTGCCCGCTCGGCCGAGGTCAATGGCAGTGGTTGTGGTAGACGTGTGGCAGTTAATGCATGCTCCTTCCTGCAATTGATGACAGCAAATCAACGTGCGTGGCATCCACATTTACTACGACGAGGCAGGATTATCTGTCGCCAGGATCGTTGATAATAGCGATGGAGTCCGTCTATTGGCTTGCTAGTGTCGGGGAGGGGGGTGATGGTTGTCGCTGGGGAGTTTGGCTAGCTGTTTCCCGGCATCTATCGAGTCTGTCTTGCACTTGCCAACTCAGCGGCCTCGGGAAATGCACGGCGAAGCTCGACGACGATGCCCCCTCAGTCCCGCAGGCGTAGGTACGTCTTCGATCACCTCGGCCTCTTTTCCGAGTACTCCCGGTGGTCTGCGACCTATGCGCAGGGGCGAGGGTTAGTCGGTCATCTTCCGCTACTCGGAACGGTATCCAGCTACCAATCAAGCAGTCATCACCTATATTCAGAGCGCCTTTTATGGGCATGAGATTATATTTTATATTGATGCGGGAAACCCTGATCTGCCTCTGTGATGATATCACGATCGCCCATCTCTCTCTACATTGAGCTGATCAGGCTACAAATCCTGTGACCAGCCTGTTTCCCCTGCTTCTACCAATAGAGCAATGGAATAGATCTCGATCGAGGCCCTAAGCACGCCCAGATCCCGGTAGGGCGCGTCATACCTGCCAGGTGCGTCACACGGTCTCATGAAGCCCCTGCACCAGCTCTCGTCCCCTCCCCCCTCCGGCCGCCTACCGCCTCTGCTCTCCCGCACGAGCGCCGGCACGAACTGGTTGCACGTGTACATAGTGCACAACGCGAGGGGCCAAGGTGCGCGCGCCGCTGGTGCGGGTCCTTGGGGATGCAGGTTGCGCACGGATGATAGGGCACGTAGAAGTGCGGCGATGACTCACTCGGGGGGCGTATTCGTAGTAGCCCTATGACGTGCGTTTGGAGCCGTTTGGAGCCGTCGGACGACCGGTCGGAGGGGTTGGATGGGGGGGCTGGGTAATGGTACGTGTTGTTCGTTGTGGCGGCGGTGTCTGGTGTCCGACGGTGGTGGTGGCGAGATGCTCTGACTGGTGGCGAGATGCTCTGGCCAGTGGCGACAAGGAGTATCGTCAAAGCGCCGAGTCATTTCGGGCCAGGCTGAGCTATGACACGAGATCAGACTGCAAATAAAAACAAGGCGAAAAAAGGACCGGGATTGTGCCACCCAGAGATAGCAAAATTGCAAGAAAGATAAGAAAAATCCAAATATAAAAAGCCGACAACCTCGCACCCAAGGTAGTTAGAAAAATTCCCTCAGACGTTTCTGCCATTATCTGTTTCTCATCATCCAACATACAATATGTATGTCACTATGTTAGAGTGATATGAATTTTTTTTTTGTCATCATTGGGACTCAAACGCAAGACCTTGCAGTTAGCGTAGTAGACACTTGCCTACTGCGCTACCTGGGCCCTGGTTGTTATTGCTCCTCTTCCCGATCATTGGTCATTATCTACCCTTCCTCCCCTCGCTGGGGAAGGAAGGGGGAGGAAGGCGCGTCCAGGCTGCACAGCTGGCAGCCTCTCCTGTCGGCCCTCCCAAACTCGAGAGGCACTGTGGCATTGGGTGATTCCTTGCTCACTTTAGCTGACCGAGGTTAGGGGGGGGATTGGGCTTTCTTTTTCCCCGACACGGTGATGAATACAGCCGCATGGGGGGGGTAGAGGGGATACTCTTGCCAAGTCTCGCGGGTCTTCCCGTAGCGGCAGAGTTCCCCTCCCCACCCTGCGTCCCTTTCGAGGCGGTATTATTCTGAGTGTCAGAGAAACCAGCATGCATTTATGTTTGAGTTGGCGCGAGTAGTCTGCATCCGGCCAAGTGCCAATGTCTTCCACCTTCAGCGGATGGATCCCAAATGCCTTGCTATGGCGCTCAGAGCGCCTTCATCAGCTTGAGATTGTATCTTGTATTGATCTGCTCTCTCCCTATCTCGCGTCACATCTGCCAGGCGCGTCACAGCAGATCAATACAAGATACAATCTCACGCTGATAAAGGCGCTCTGGGCGCCATAAACCTGCTCTCTGAAGCGACTATATATACTTGGAGCCTGTACTCGGTACTCCTCTCCACTCCCCCACTCTCGCCATCGATCTATCAACTATAGCGGTTGGCCCATACCGTCGCGCATCGGATAGCTTATCACCCGCCGGGGCATCCATTATTCTATCGAACCGTAGCGGCGCAGCAAATCTCGGACATTTCCATCAGAGAAGCGGAACACGACAAAGTTGCCATGCTCAACTAGGAATTCTCGTCCCTCTTCCTCGCCATTAAAGACATACTGGACAGCAACGTTGTTGCTTGTCGCCGGAACGCGGAGCAGGAAATCATTCGTAAGCGCTTCCCACGTTTCCATGGCCTTGAACTTCCCCTCTGCGCCCGTTGAGATGTGCCCGATGAGAAGAATTGCGTCCCGGTACTTGCGTAGCGGTTGAGGCAGGGGCTTGCACAACTTCGAACGCCAAACCAGCTGCCTCCAGCGAGGGCTCCAGTACAGCCGATACACGTCGGGCTCCTCCAGCTCATCCATGACTTGCTTTCGCACCGCCAGGGTGACCATGATGATCGACTCGTATTTGGCACGGCGCTTGGCGTAGGCGGCATGGAACTCAGCGACGTTGTAATCGGCCGTAAAGTAGTAGCAAGACCGGGAACCACTGAAATCCGACGGCGGCTGGCTCACCAGCGACTCGATGTCCTTGACTCTACCGTCGTCGCCGAAGAGGTTACGAATGCGGGAGAGGTGGGTCCCTTTGAAGAGCATGATGCAGTCGGGATTGTCGCGCACTCGTTTGGCGGCGTCCGAGTTCCAAAAGTCAGAGGAAATGCCGGCCGTATACGCCTGCTGAAGGCCTGAAACTGATCGCGTTCTTTGTGATGAACCATTCGTCCTGCCCCGATGTTGACCTTGACCGGCATCGCCAAGCTCACGACTGGCACCCCCGCTCCTGCTGCCGCCGCCCGGTCGGGAAGCGGCACGTTGGATCTGCATCTCTCGCTCGCGCGAGGCTCGCTGGATCTCCTCTAGACCCGCATACCGCATCTCGATGGTATACTTGACCCAAAAGATGCAGGAATTCGACATCCTGATAGTCTTGAATCTGTCGTCCATGATCACCTCCTGGGTCGCCGCGCTCAAGCCGCAATCATCCATGGTAGCGACCCACTTCGCATCGTCGTCCTCCCAGATGTCGGTGTAGAACTCGAGTCGGGCTGTGATGAAGTCGAGGACCGTGATCTGGGGGAGGCCGTTGTCTGGATCGACTTCTCGCCGAGGACCGAATGATGGCCAATGATACCAGTCGTCCCACTCCTTGGTCGCCGTAGCCTCTGAAAGGCCTACGTAGAGCACCGTCTCGTGGGAGATTAGGCTTTCTGGGATAGCCGCAAATGCATCCGCCGCTTGAGGAGAGTCATGGCGTATATTGAGAGGGACGTCGCCGTACTCCTCGTCGCTCGAGCGGTTCAGGCGTCGCTTGTGGCATCGCCGAAGGCGCGAGCCATGGGTGGGCATGGGGCCGAGCAGGCCTTGATCGTGGAGATTGGCGGCGTCAAGTGGCGCGAAGATTGGGTCGTATCCTGCAACCGCCATGGCGCAAAAAAGTGTGTTGCATGCAGCAGGAGGCAGGGAACAAAACTGTCAGAAAGAAGAGGTTTTGCTGGGGGTAACATGCCAACCTTATCTTATCTTTTATAATCAGTCCCCTACCAGATAACACCTTCCCCCTACTGGCGAGTGCAACTTCCTTTCTACCCTCGACTCCTTGAATCTGACCACGTCCAGCTCCATACTCCTCCTACCTCAGAGCCAGTAAGGCCTTCCTCGAGTTCATCGCAATGATGTCGGGCAAGTCCAAGAAGACCGTGTTCAAGAAGCAAGAGACAGGCAGCAAGCGGGGGTTGCCTGCCAACATCAAGGCCAATAATGCCGCAAGAGGGGGCACAATACCCATCCCAGTTTCGACCGACAACACACCTCTCTTCTTCTTCAAGCCCACCGAACCCCACGGCGAGTTCTGCCAGTGGTACCCATCCACCTTCTGCGTGACCAAGACCACAATGTCCGACTTGATCGGCCACCCAATCGACGAGACCGACCCGGATGGATGGGGTACTGTCTACTTCAACTGCGCCGAGCAGTTCATGATGTACTGTAAGGCCGGCCGCTTTCGTGACACCAAAACGCCACGAGAAGTCATGGAGACCCGTGACCCCAAAGAACAGAAACGTCTTGCCCGCCTGACCGTCGGGTTCGACGCCGCGAGCTGGGACGTTATCAAGAGCCAAGTTGTAGTCACGGGGAATCTGGCCAAGTTTGGACAGATCCGACGCTGAAATGCGTCTTGCTCCAGACCGGGGATCGGTTGCTGGCCGAGGCGGCATCGCTGGATAGCGTATGGGGAATTGGGTATTCTGCGCAGGAAGCCATGGTGGTGTCCCAGGATAAATGGGGGGAGAATCGGTTGGGAAGAGCATTGATGGAGGTCAGGAGGATCCTGTGTCGGGAGAGGGACAAGGAGGACGGCTCCGTTGACGATGAAGGAGTGGCCTCCGCTACCGCCAGCTCCTAGCCAACTGGCTCCATCAGTCGCCAAGTCTATACTGCTGCAGCTCGGCAGGGTACCTGCACCCGATGATGCCATGACTGGAGCGCCCGTAAAGATCGGCGCACACTTCGCTGCCGCAAGCTGCTGACATCAAGCTCAAACTGCAGAGCGCTGGTAGAAAAACCGGCTCAGTTACTGCGCCGGCCATCGCCGCGTCCGCCAGACCAGTCGTGGGGTCAAGCCGACCCTTGCTAGACCGGACGGGGTAGCTCCTGTACCGGCTCTGGCATACTGACCAGCCTGCTTCGCCGGCCGACTAGCCCGCCGAAGAAGAGCGACCGTACCGCCGCGTCAGTTGCGCGTGTTTCCGTTCCTCCGGCCCCTACACCGAGCTCTTCTGCCGTGGCGAAGTCTGCTCGTGTGCAGCCGACTGGCTAGCCAAGCGGGCATTGGTCGAGCCGCCCGAGTTCATCCAGCCCCGGTGCACCAGTTTCAGCTTTGCTGGTCGAGCCGCCCTCGCTATGATCAGAAGGAGCATGATCTTCTCGCGCCTCAGGTGCCGGCCGGCCATAACCTCCGGTTTTCAACGGTCCGGCAGAACAGTGCGTCGTCAGTGCTTACCGGTCTTTTTACGGCCTGATCGTCTGTTTAGCTGGCTTTAGTATGGCTAGATGATCGTGCCTCTTCAACCATTGCTCAATCGGGTCAGCAGACGTATGCCACCCTGGTGCCAGTCGCGGTGACAGCTGCGGCGCCCAAGAGTCCGGCGACGAACTCCTGCTTGCAGCGGCCGCCTCGCTAACCAACCACCGTCACAATCGCGGCTCGCGCCGCTATCGCCACCGCCGCAGTGCGAGCACTCATACCGAGTAGGGTCCGGTGCTGGTGTGGATCCCCGGACTTCCCCATGGAATCCCTCCGTCGCCAAGTGGTACCACCCAGCGCCCCCTGACGCCACGACCCAGAGGTCTCGCCCCATGCCCCAGCCTACACATTTCCTTGATTAGAGAGCATTTCCCCCCGATAGTTTAGTTTGTAATAGACAATTCCCATCTGGTATCATGCCTAGGCACTCGCTACGAAGCTTGGTGCCCTGGGTCGTGTTCAAGGTGGGCAACAGCCACCCCAGGCCTCGCCCAGTGGTCAGCTGGAGATTCCTCACCCCAAGCTCCCGCACGGACAGCCAGAGTGCCCGCCGTGGCTGCCTCGCCGTGCTACATTGATCCAACCGGTAATATGCCGGCCTCCCAGCTGAGGTGTCACACCGCCTTATCTCCTAGCTCGTATTCAGTCGTTCTCTGCTCTTGGTCTTGGCAGACAGTCACTTCAAAATCAGCTTGCTGCCTTCCAACTTCAGCTGGTAATGAACGCTCCATATTACGTACAGGTCAGCTACCATCATGGACGACGAGCCACCTATTCAACCTGTTCGACGCAGGTTGACGATAGAACTCGCGGATGCTCTACCGTCAAAGCGGGGCAGGAGCAGAAGCAGGAGCAGGAGCAGGAGCCCCTCGCGCCGCCGCCAGCAATATCGTGTACAGTCGCCGTTCCACCGGCTGCAGCAATGGCTGCTAACCCCGTTTCTCTACTCTCTGGTCTTGATTGGCTGACTTGATTCATACCTAGAAAACCGTGCTACCGGCCCGCGATAGGCCGCTCCGCCGCGAAAGAGACGGCGAGGCCGACGATTACTTCACCGTCGAGTTGACCAGCAGCCCAATAGATGCGTCCGGATCGCCGGCTCCCGTATATTCGAACAAGAACCTCTACGACAACCAGCCAAGGCGATTGATTATTCGGCCTTTTAGCCGTGATGATGGCAGATCCGACTCCGACGAGGAAGATGACAATCTGCTCTACAACCATGCTCAAGTCTCAGCCGGCTCGCTATTGCTTGACCTTGCCGTTTCCGAGGCACGTGAATCGTCAGCCGAGTCGACGTCAACACCGATGCAATTTCGGCCACCGACTGGGAACGCCGGCCAGTTAAGTGGAACTGTTATGCACGTGTACGAGTCAAAGTATACCGGCGAGGCACGTCAGGATGGCACCCATACCGCCCGGCTGTCCCTTCTCCATGCGCCTGGCCAGTCTCGGCAGCCTCGACAAGCTTTGTTCCGATGGATGTGAGTAGATCTCGTTGTCGGAGAGCATCAGTGTCACGAGGCGCGACGAAGCTTACGCACACACAATAGTCACATTGAGCAGCCCGTACTGGACTTTGAAGAATTTTCCGTCAGTATGACGCAGCTAGCATAGATATGCCCTCTGCCGATATCCACGCTGACGGGTCATGGCTTACAGCAAATTGCCAACTCCGCTGCTCTCAGCGACGTCGAGAAGACCGCCATCAGAAAGCTACTGAATGACGTGAGGAAGCGAGATATCAAGACGGTCAAGACGGCCCATGGCTCACATAAGCATCTCCGGCCGCGCATCCTCATTCATCAGCAGCAGGCAGACGAAGCCGCTGGTCCACAGGGGGCGCCTTTTCGGCCCGTTTGCTGGATAAATCTGCCGTTTTTCCACCTGAAGATTTACTCCTCCGATCCGCCCCGGCCGGCGTCATTCCAGGATCAGACACTCATGCAGGCAGGCTACTCTCAAAACACAAAGATGAGAGACATGCAGCAGGCAGTGCGGCAGGCAGACGACGTTGAGAAAGATGCCTGCTTTCACATCTCTCAAGCTTGGTTTATCATCATCAACAACAGTAGGTTCTTCTCCATACCAGATGTTGTTTTCTATCTTATATCGTACATGCAAGCTCACCGACATCCCAGCTCTCCTGGTGTCTTGTAGTAGCCTCTCCGTCGAAGCCCTCCGCGAAACACTGATCGAAACGACGAGGCTGCCCCCTCTCGGGGAATCCTCAGACGAGAGCAATAGGGCGAGGATACTCGTGGCGTATGGAGGAAACGTCTTGTGGACTATTCCGCTCTATGAATGTCGTACCTGGTTTGTGAGTTGCACCTCGAGGAGCATGATTGGTTGTCTCTTGTCCTAATCTCGTGGTCCCAGGCATTCGTCATCCACTTTTGGGAGTTCTGGCCTGAGAACATAGTATTCTTCCGTGCCAAAAGGTTGCTACATCCGGAAGACTGGCCATATATCGTAGAGCTGGCCCTGCGTCCGGACACACAGATCGAGCTCAATGCGTGCATACAGTATGTTTGGCCGGAGAATATCGAGACGATATATCTGTGACTGACCAGCTATCTTTGACGCTCAGTCCTCTCCCTAGCCCTCCCATGCGGGGCAAGTTGATCAAGTCGGAAAAAGCCCCGTGTGATACAAGGAACATGACATCAGAGAGGGCCCCCTCTGCTACGAACGCCAATCCGCAGCCTGCAGGACCCAGTCATGTTCGCAATGAGAAGAAGGCCGCGCTCACCGGCGAACCCATAGACACGAGTTTCAGCATCATTATGTGGCTCATCCCCGGCCGGGGATTGCCAAGAACGGAAACTGTGCAGGCAGAGCTCCGACGAGTCGACTTGTTACTGCGACAGAAGACGCAGAGAAGTAACCAGTACTTATATTTGGAATGCCCAGAGTCGTCATATCGCGAGGTACGGTCGGCACTGCAGCACCTGGTTGAGGAAAGGGCATTTCTGGGCCTGAAAGAGAGCTCTCGAGTCCGAATCGCGCTGGAAGAGAGGATCGATGTCTTCAACGCAGCCACGATTATCTTCCAGTATTTTCTACCGCTGCATTTCTCCAGTTACACCGTCGGCAAGTTTTGGGGGGCGCTGGAACAGATGATGGATGTAAGTCGGGCGCGTTCTCGTCGGGCAAACCGCGCTGTCAATCACGGCCGTGGCGAAAAGGCCGGAAGCTATTGTATGCTACTGACTGGAGAGCTTTAGTGGCCCTGGCCCGGAAAAGAAGAAGAAGAGAACCCTGTACTGGCCTTCAGCAAGCGGCAGCGTATAAGCATCTCCAACATTTCTGGCGTCAGACGGTGCTTCAGAAGCCTCAGCCGACATATTCAGCTCTTCAATAACATCGTTTCGCAAGCCGAGAAGGCGAAGAGGTCCACGGACCAGATTTTAGAAGACGTGCTGCGGTCGTGGATGCACCTGATCCTCGCTCTCGCTCAGGGATCGGTTGACCCAGAAACCCACCGCTCGCATCTAGATAGGGCCAGATACCGCATACAGACTGGCATGTCGGGGACTCTAAGGTTACTGGGCGCCTCGGACTTGCTGACAAAGTCATCTGTGCTGCCGACAGAGCTGCTCTCGATCATCAGTCATAAGCTCCTGAATGACGTGACAGGGAGGCCCGAGAGCATTAGCAAGATCTACTTGGACTATATCAGTTTGCTGGTATGTTTTATTTCCATATTCTTATGTATATAGACCACATAAGCCGTCAGTACTGAGAACCTCGCCGGCTCCAGGATCACGAAATCGAGAAAAATCCCGCCTTGTCACATCAAGAGAGAATCGAAAGGCTCATTTCCGAGACCAAGGTCATCAAGGACGTCCTGTCGCAGCAGAACGATATCTTCACAAGCATCGCCGGC
The DNA here is from genome assembly GCA_025802115.2 of Bertia moriformis. NCBI lineage: Eukaryota > Fungi > Ascomycota > Sordariomycetes > Coronophorales > Bertiaceae > Bertia > Bertia moriformis. The sequence goes on from JAOYNC020124305.1 coordinate 10,205, forward strand.
CTTATATGCCCGAGTTCTCGCGTGGCAGGGGCTCGGAAGGACGAGCACAGGACCCATGCCACAGGTAAGAGTTCCATTTCTATCCGAGATCTATGTGGAACAAGAGCCGACGAGCCGTTGCGTAGGCAGAGACCGGTATGAAACGGACAATTATGCAGGCCGAGACCGGAAAGACGACCGCCGGAGAGACGACCGGAGAGACGAATGGAGGCCCACTCGTCAACCCGGACAAGGCAGCTACGGGGAAGATCCGGCCTCGCGCCGTACCACGCGGGTCCGCTACGGGGAATTGGTGTTGGCGCGCCGTTCTTATCCGATCACCGAGGAGGACAACCCGATCCCGCGCTTCCGCTCATACCATCAAGACGAAGCGGCGTCGGTCTACTCCGACAAGGGCGGATACGGTGCTGCCCTCTTCGAGTCCCCAAAACTCTCATCTACGGATGCCAATGGGTTCCGAGAGCTCCTGGCAACGGAATGCCTGTCCGTCGTTGCCCAGAGACTAAGAGAGTTCCGTGACATTGAGATGCATGCCGGTAATCTGAGCAGGATGGTCAGGATCGCCCTCGTCCTTATTATAACGTCGTTGCATAACACCGCTGACGGCCCGATAACAACAGAACGCCGATAGGGCCGCCACGCGAAAGGACGCCCTCGAGCAGGCCATATACGCCTTCACCATCGTCACCGTCATCTTCCTGCCGCTCAGCGCTGTCGCCGGTATCTTTGGCATGAATACGTCCGATATCCGCAATCTCGAGTCCGGACAGTGGCTATACTGGGCTACCGCGGTCCCCGTCACGGCGCTAGTCGTGCTTGGGGGGCTGTGGTGGATGGGCGAGCTCGGGAATACATTCGCCTGGCTCTTGAACAAGCGTCAATCTTGGTTGAGCCGTCGCCCTAGGCCCGAGCTGTGGCTGCCGCCGCCGCCGCAGCAGCAGGCCTGGCGGCCATGACTGCTTTAGTAGCGTGTCAGACGAGCACGGATGAGCGCTTGGTATCATTCTTCAATACATACGTGTGCATGGGGATCTGGATAGGGAGGGAGGGACACGCGCATCGTTTCATTTCCATCCTGGCCTGAAAGCTGGGATTTCCAAAGTATTGTGGTGTCATCTGACATGTGGAGAAGAATGTACACCACACTGCACACCACACACACCACACCATCCCTGCATTCCGGCTCCTGCTGCTGCTGCGGCGACGGCGGCGGCGCGGCCGACACGGCGATCCCGATCCGACTGCGCTCAAACCATGTGTAATGAATGTGGCTGGACAAGAAGGATATGAGGCGGTGCATGGGCGACCTTGATTTCTTAATCCAGAGATATATAAATAATAAGCACTGTCTCTGCTTTTGGCCTGTCTTTTTTGCTTTTGCTCTCCTAGTTTTCCCACCAACTTTTCCAAGTTCTGCTCCGCTCACCCGGCGCCGGCCACCGTCATCACCTGTCACCTGGTCTTGCAGCTTGGAAAAGGGGACCGACCACGGCCGAGGCCTGTGGGCAAATTCTTAGCCCGAGGCCCAAGTCACCCCTCCCCCCTCCGCCCCCCCTCCTCTTCCTCCTCCTTCCTCTCTCAACCAGGAGGGGGAGATTTGGTTCGATTCGAGAGAACCGAGACTCGAAATCGTCATCCGCCAGCCAGCCAGTCAGCCAGTCCCCCCCGACAAATCCAACTCGGCGCGCAGAACACAGACGATGGCGGACCCGCCCTCTCCCAGCGCGGCCGACGGCCCCACGTTCGCGCCCCCCCACCCGCCCCCCGGCTGGATCGCGCAGTGGGACAGCGCGACGAGGAAGTATTACTTTGTCCAGCTCAGCACCGGCATCTCTCAGTGGGAGACCCCGACCGAGGCGGTCGGCACCGGCACGCCGGCGCCGGACGAGCGGCAGCCGCACCCGTACGGCGCGCCGCCGCGCCAGCCGGAGCTGATCACCCACCCCGACGGCACCCAGACGCTCCGGCACCCGAACGGGGCCATGGAGCCGATCATGCCGCCGGGGATGCCGCCGCCGGATGATGGGATGCGAGGCCAGGCGGGCAGCGGAGATCGGAGCCTGACGGTACGTGGCAGTGCCGTCCCCCGTCCCCACTGCAGGCGGGGTCTGACTGAATTTTTTTCCGCCGGCTGCAGAGCACGGCCGTGAATGCCCTCCTCGGCGGTGGCGGCGGCGGCGGCAAGCATGGCGCCGGTTCTTCGCCGCTCGGCAGCCTGGCAGGCCAGTTCCTCGGCGGGCACGGCGGGCACGGCGGGCACAGCGGGCACAGTGGCGGATCGGCCGGGTCGGGCGGCCAGGGCGGAAAGCCCCTGGCCGGCAAGCTAGTCAGCGCCCTCGCATCGAGCCTGCTCGGCGGCGGCGGCCAGGGCGGCGGCGGCGGCAGCCACAGCGGAGGCCCGGCGCAAAACTACCACGGAGGCCAGACGACGCAGAGCCATGGAGGTGGTGGAGGCGTGGGCGGGCTGATTGGCGGTATCTTGGGAGGCAAGCTGGGCGGCCACCCGTCGGTACGTGACCGATCCCCCCCCTGGTTGGTGCCCCGGCTGACAACTTGACCTTTTGCAGGCCAACCAGCAGAACTACGGCTACTCGGACGCGGGCGGCGGCCACAACGGATACACCGGGCAGGCGCCGCCGACGGCATACCAGCCCCCCGGCTCGCCGTACCCGCCCGGCCCGACGGCGCAGTCCCAGCACGGAGGCCACATGGCAGGCCAGCAGACGCATAGCCCGCATGGGACGCATACGCCGCAGCAGCCGTACGGCCGGCCGGAGCCGGGGCAGGGTTCGTACCAGGCCGACGGCGCGGCCGGTGCCTACGCGTCGCCGCATAACCCTTTGCAGATGCACGGGTACCCGCCCGCGCAGTATGCCAACAGCTTCAACCAGGCGTCGCCGCAGCAGGCGTACAGTCCCTACAGCCCCGGTGTGGGCGGCGGGCCGCCGCCGCAGCAGCATGATATGCAGTACGGCCAGCAGCATCAGCAGCATCAGCATCAGCAGCAGCAGCAGCAGCAGCAGCAGCAGTATCAGCAGCAGCAGCAGTATCAGCAGCAGCAGCCGCAGCAGCAGCAGCCGGCGGGGCAGTACGGGCTCGCTCAGCCGTATCAGGCGGGTACGAACCAGCAGGTCTACGGGCCGTCCTACTGACGCTCTTGAGGGTGGCTGAAAATGACGGCGCCGCTATGGCAACAGGCGTCTGTCGTGAGCGGCAGAATCGGCTGGCTGCACACAACGAATGGCGATAATTGGGCAGGGTTCGAGGCTGGTGGTGGCTGGTGGTGGATGGTGGATGACGAACGGGTGCTGCCTGCCTACCTGCCGGTCTGCCTGCCTGCCGCCTGCTGAGGCGCGCAACCAATTTTGCGGTAATTGCGTGGCTGCAGGCGCAGGCTGGGGGGGACTGTTTTAGGGCTTGCTTGCTCCGGCAGGGACACGCAATAAATTCGTCTTCTTGAATATGGAGGACTGTTCACCGCGTGATGGACAGGGACATGCCAGTGGATGGTTATAGTGGACTAGAGGACATGCGAGCTTGGCGGAATAGATTATTCAAGAATTCATCGTGGTCAATACGATGCGAGCTCGCCAGAAGAGATGATTCAAGAATTCATCGTGATCAATACGATGCATGTCGCGTTCCTCTGGCACGCTCTATATATCAGGCAGTCTCGCAGTCTGGTCTCGAACCGGGTGGGCGCCGGTGCCGGCACTCCATCACAAAGTGCGTGCGAGACAGAGAGCGTGATCCCGGCCAACGGTCCGGCTCAGTTGGTCTTTTTCTCCTCTGCTGGGTCTCCCAGCGCGATGGATTCGAGCCCCGTCGCGACGGCGCGGCCCAGCAGCCAGCCGACGGCGCCGACAGCCACGACATAGGCCACGATGGGGACGGCGGTGCGCGGAATGACGGCGCCGAGCCACGGGTCCAGTATGATATCGGCCAGGGTGGGGGGCACCGCCGCCATCAGGTCAGGGTGGTGGGTGAAGTAGTCGGCCGCGGCAAGGACACGGAGCAGGAGGACCGACCCCGGCGGGGCCGCCGGTGCCGCCGGGGCCCGGGGTCGGCTGCTGTCGGCATTGTGCGCAGGCGGCGGTGCTGGGCTGGCGCGCACGGCCGATTCAAGCTCCTCCCGCGACGACAGTATTGCGGCGGTGGCGGCGGCGGTAGTGTTGGGGGAGACAGAGGGGCGCCGCCGGTCGAGGTAGCTCGCGAGGGACTCGACGAGGTCGGGGGAGCCGCCGAGGGAGCCGAGCTCAAAGACGTCGAGTCTTAGTGCCGTGGGCTGCTGGATTGGGCGACAGATGATTGATCTCAATTAGCAAGTGTACAGATGACAGGAAGGTGTGTGAAAGGGAGAGAGAGAGAGGGCGGGGGGGAGAGAAGGTGGGGGAGAGAGGGTGGGGGGGAGGGGAGAGAGGGAGAGAGGGAGGGGGGGAGAGAGGGAGAGAGAGGTCATGTGTGGGATTATGGGTAGGCATGCAATCTGTAACCAGAGGGGACATGGTCCGACTCAGCAGATGGAAGCCTCGGAGCCCAAGGGACCATGTCAACCCTGCCCCTGAAGCCAGGACGGGCTATCCAGGGCCAGGCTCTCAAGATATGGACAGCACAACTGACAACTCACGGTGGCAGCGTAGCAGGCCCGGGCCTCATACCTTTGCCCGGCCGAGAGGCCGTCGAGGAGGAGCCAGGTCGGAACTGCACCAGACGATGGGTGGTCCAAAAAGCCCGAGTCCAGCCGGATGCGGAGCGAGCGGGTCTCGGGCGTCAGCACGGGGAGGGCCCGGCGCAGCAGCCGCAGCACCGCGTCCGGGCTGCCTGGCAGGGCGAGGACTGGCCCGGCGGCCAGAGGGGCATGGAAGTGGGCATGCTCGCAGTTGGCGAGCGCACTGTGGACCACGAGGGGCACAATCCCCATGAGAGAGAGCTTCATGGCTGTATCTTGTGGCATTGGCTGGCCAGCCCCGTGCCTGCCGGCTGGGAGTGGTGCGGTGACGCCCTTTTTTCCTGCCTTTTCTTGTTTATGCTTTTTGGCCTCTAGTATTATTTATCCTCTGCCAGTAGGGAAGGAGGATGGTTGTTGTGGTTGTGGTGGTTGTGGTGGTTGATGTGGTTGTTGCGGTTGTTGTGGTCATGGTTGTTGCGGTTGTTGTGGTCATGTAATTTGAACCGCGCCGATCCGACCACTGGTCACTGGTACAGCCTCAGCATTCCCCCTCTGCGTAGCGATCGGGTACCGGGTACCCCTACTCGAGCCATCTCCCCCAGGCAGGCTGCACTGCACCGTCCCTCTGCACTGCACACTGCGCTGCGCACTGCGCTGCGGTTATTTACTTTTTTCCTACCCGAGCTCGCGTCCCTCTGGTCCGTACGTAGGCTCCGCAGGCTATTTTTCTCCACCTCTTCTCCCTCCTTCCCACCACCACCTGCCACCGTCTCTCCCACGCATCCTCTCATCTCGCGCTCTCGTCCTCTCCCGACTCGCAAAAAAAAAAATACCCGCCAGTTATTCTCTTGGTATTGTCACCATGCGCGAGGTCATTAGCATCAACGGTGCGGCCGCCCCCTCTCCTGACCGCACGGACGCGTACTAACTGCTCGCTGCTCGTCACCACAGTCGGCCAGGCTGGTTGCCAGATTGCCAACTCTTGCTGGGAGGTGAGCGCCGGAGCAGAGAGGAGAGCCCCGGAGCAGAGAGGAGAGCCCCCGAGAGGCCAAGGGGGGCGGGCTGGGCTGGGGCCCGGGGCCCGGGGCCACTTGGACTCGGTGACTGACTGACCCATCTCCTGTCAGCTCTACTGTCTCGAGCACGGCATCCAGGTATGGCAACCCACACCCGCGAGCGCATGCGCACGCACGCGGATGCCTGCGCGCACGCCTGCGCCAGTGCATGCCTTGGCGACCTCGTCTTGCTGACCTGACCGCCTCGCGGCGTCCAGCCTGATGGATACCTCACTGAGGAGCGCAAAGCCGCCGACCCGGATCATGGCTTCAGCACCTTTTTCTCCGAGACCGGTACGTCCCGCTCACCTGGCGGCCCTCTTGTCTCTGGCTGGACTGACCATCACCCCAGGCCAGGGCAAATACGTCCCCCGCTCCATCTACTGCGACCTCGAGCCCAACGTGGTGGACGAGGTCCGCACCGGCCCGTACCGCAACCTGTTCCACCCGGAGCAGATGATCACCGGCAAGGAGGACGCGTCCAACAACTACGCGCGCGGCCACTACACCGTCGGCAAGGAGCTGATTGACCACGTGCTCGAGAAGATCCGCCGCGTCGCCGACAACTGCGTCGGCCTGCAGGGCTTCCTCGTCTTCCACTCCTTTGGCGGCGGCACCGGCTCCGGCTTTGGGGCCCTGCTGATGGAGCGGCTGTCGGTCGACTACGGCAAAAAGAGCAAGCTCGAGTTCTGCGTGTACCCGGCCCCGCAGACGGCCACGTCCGTGGTCGAGCCGTACAACTCGATCCTGACCACGCACACCACGCTCGAGCACTCGGACTGCTCCTTTATGGTTGACAATGAGGCCATCTACGACATTTGCCGCCGCAACCTGGGGCTGGAGCGGCCCAACTACGAGAACCTGAACCGGCTCATTGCCCAGGGTACGTCCTCTTGCTCCCTCGCCCTCTAGAAGGGATCCCTCGCTCTCTATAGAAGGGATCCCTTGCTCCTTCGCTCCCTATAGGAGAAGGGATCCCTTGCTCCCTCGCTCCCTATAGGAGGGATCCCTCGGGACCCCTACTTGCCTGCTCCTGACACCACCGCCCACCAGTCGTCTCGTCCATCACCGCGTCCCTGCGCTTCGACGGCTCCCTCAACGTCGACCTCAACGAGTTCCAGACCAACCTGGTCCCGTACCCGCGCATCCACTTCCCCCTCGTCGCCTACGCGCCCGTCATCTCCGCCGCCAAGGCCGCCCACGAGGCCAACTCGGTCCAGGAGATGACCATGTCGTGCTTCGAGCCCAACAACCAGATGGTCAAGTGCGACCCCCGCAACGGCAAGTACATGGCCACCTGCCTGCTGTACCGCGGCGACGTCGTCCCCAAGGACGCCCACGGCGCCGTCGCCGTGCTCAAGACCAAGCGCACCATCCAGTTCGTCGACTGGTGTCCGACCGGCTTCAAGCTCGGCATCTGCTACCAGCCGCCCCAGATGGTGCCCAACGGCGACCTGGCCAAGGTCAACCGCGCCGTGTGCATGCTGTCCAACACCACGGCCATCTCCGAGGCCTGGTCCGCCCTGTCGACCAAGTTCGATCTCATGTACGCCAAGCGCGCGTTCGTGCACTGGTACGTCGGCGAGGGCATGGAGGAGGGCGAGTTCTCCGAGGCCCGCGAGGACCTGGCCGCGCTCGAGCGCGACTACGAGGAGGTCGCCACCGACTCGATGGAGCCGGAGGATGCCGCCTCTGGCGAGTATTGACGGGGCCGCCGCGGCCGCCGCAGGCCCTGCTCAAGGGGGGTCCCTTGAGTTGGCGCTGGCGCCGACGGGATTATGGATCGATGGACGTGGATGGGGTCGATATGGATGGGCCGGGACACGTGCGGTTGTATTCTTCTAGACAGACGCGATTGCCAGCCTATCTTTGACCAGAGTGAAGGGGTAATAATAGGGCAGCCCGCGGCTTGTATTCCAGACTCGCATTCCTACCCTTTAAAGTACGCATAGGCCCCGGAATCGTAGTCACGACCGACCAAGACACCGTTGGTGATAGCGATGATGATGGTCATATGCTGCCGACCCCACGAGACCCAGTGTATCCGAGTCTCGCCGAGTTTCCTCTGGTAATAGCCGTGTCCTGGGAGAAGAAAGGATGGAGCATATCAACAGCAGTAGTACGTCCTCGACGGGGGGGGCGGCCAATGAGGGGCGTGCATTCCCACGGCTCGTCCTTTTCCACGGGGGGGGTACGCCGGCCCAGTCTTTCCAAGCAGCACCACACTAGTGATGATAAATCCGCCTACTCGACCAGGTCTGGCCCCCACTGGCCGAGCCGGGGATACCGACCGGCTGAGTGCTGCCGCGGGGTCATCACGCCCACTCCAGCTCCCGGCCTGGCCAATCCCGAGTGCTACACGGCTCGTGCTCCTGCCCTGTCGAATGCCGAATCGCCATCATGACCCCTCATAGGCATACACACATATCTACAGATATGATAGAAACCGGTCGATGAGCTGGCAAGGGCCAGCCAGCGCCAACCAGGGCAGAGCCCAGCCGATAGCCAACGGCGGCCGACTCGGACGCTGCCGATCAAGAACCAGATGCAGACACCAGCGAGCTCGGGCGAGGCCGATGCCGACAACGACGCCGACGCCGATATCCCGACCTGATCCGGCGACCTCTGATTGAGCCATGCTCCCCCTCTCCCACCGCGGCATACCACGCGATTGCTCAGGACGTAGCGCCCAATACCGGCGCCACGTCCTGATTTCCCCGCAGTCGGCGCCGGCCGGAGCCCATGTCGCCGTCCCACCCCTCACTTTTCAATGCCACAAGCCGACCCGACCCCCGAACCCCCACCCGAGGTGGGTGCCCACCCTGGGTGGGTGATGGGGGCAATTGCCGATTACATTCCCGGATTGGTTGAGCGCGTTGCGTTTTATTAACAGTGGTCTGGCCGGCCTGGCCGCCAATTTCTGAATTTCCGGGCCCAGCGTTTTTTTGGCGCGCCCGACAAGGGCGCGCCCTCCCCCACACACGCCCCTGCCGTCGGCCTATCTTCTCTAGGAGATTGGGCCTGCCCAAGAAGCGAAGCAGAGGCAGGCGAGAAACGAGCGCTCGGCTCGTCCTCTCACTCTCTCCTCTCATTCCACCTCACGTGCACGACTGCCGCTCCAGCATCAAAAAAAAATCCGCCTCGTCCCGCAAGCCGTGCTGGTGGATTTTCTTTTCTTTCGGCCCAGTTTCCCTCGCCTCGCCGCCCGCGGCGCCCCCCCAGCCTCGCTCGCGGCCCATTGCCCCGGACGCCAAGGCCAAGACAAACCACTACCCAACACGCCTCGGCCGCAGACGAGCCAGAACACGAGGAAACAGTGGTACCACTCTTCCCGCAAGCACCACCGCGACCATCTTTCTCACCATGGCGGCGAACGAGGGCGTCGATGCAGGTGAGTCGTGGCCAAAAGAGGATTTTCTTCTCATCTGCTCTCCGCGCGCGCGCCGCCGAGGACGGTCGGATGCTGACACCTCCCTTTTCCGGCACCTATCCAGGCGTGGCCGAGTTGAATCTCACCCCGGAAGAGAACCGGATGTACCGACAGCTCTTCCGCCAGGCCGACTCGGACAGCGTCGGCGTTGTGACCGGAGAGGTGGCCGTGCCATTTTTCGAAAAGACAAGGCTGGACTCGCGGATCCTGGGGGAGGTCGGTCATTCTTGTCCCACCCTTTCTCGCTCGCTCGCGTCCGCCCCTGCCGGTCTCCCGAGCCACTAAAACAGAATCCCCAGATATGGCACATTGCCGACCAGGAGAACCGCGGCTTCCTCACGTTTGCCGGCTTCGCCATCGTCCTGAGGCTTATCGGCCACACCCAGGCCGGTCGCCAGCCCAGCCGGGAGCTGGCGGCCCAGCCGTCCGTCATGCCGCGGTTCGACGGGTACACGCCGGCGCCCGTCCCCCCCTCGCCCGCCGCTCTTACTCCCGCCGCCACCGCGGCCGCGCCCGTGCCCCTCCCGGCCACTGCGACCGGGGGCGGCCGCATCCCGCCCCTGACGCCGGAGCGCGTCGCTCAGTTCTCCGCCGTGTTCGAGCGCCAGCCCTTGCAGCAGCCCGGCGGGGCGCTGCCGGGCGACCAGGCCAGGCAGATATTCCTCAAGTCCGGGCTCCCAGGCGAGACCCTGCACAAGATCTGGCAGCTGGCCGACACGGAGCAGCGCGGCTCCCTGGTCCTGACCGAGTTCGTCATTGCTATGCACCTGCTCAGCTCGATGAAGTCGGGCGCGCTGCGGACGCTGCCGGGTATGCTGCCCGCGGCCCTATACGAGGCAGCGACGAGGCGACCTGGCTCTAGAGTTGGGGCAGGGGGGGCCGGAGGACTGCCGGGGAGGCAGTCGCCCATGACCACCGGCAGCACCGGCATCATCGCCACCAGTCACAACACCGGCATGGCCGCCCCGGCCATGCCGGTCATGAGCGGCCAGAGGACCGGGAGCCCACTGGGCGGGGCGAGGCGGCCGCCCATCGGCCCGCAGTCGACCAGTGTTCTGACCGCCGCTGTCACGGGCACTGGGACCGGCGGGGGCGCAGCCGGGGACTGGGTCATCACTGCCCCGGACAAGGCACGCTTTGACCAGATCTATGCCGAGCTGGACCGGGAGGGCAGGGGCTACATCGCCGGCGAAGAGGCGGTCGGGTTCCTCCGCCAGTCGAACCTGCCCGAAGCCGTCCTCGCCTCGATCTGGGATCTGTCCGACATCAACCAGGACGGGTGCCTGAACCGGGACGAGTTTGCTGTCGCCATGTACCTGATCCGCCAGCAGCGGAGCGGGCAGCAGCATAACCAGCGAGCCGGCGACGGAATCCTGCCGGCGGTCCTGCCACCGAACCTGGTGCCGCCGAGCATGCGAGCGCCCCCGCAGATGCGGCCTCAGCCGACCAGCTCCGTGTTTGACGCACCGCCGCCGCAGGCCCAAGCCCAGTCGTCTCGCATGATCCCGCCACAGAGTCCCCAGCCGCAGCCGCAGCAGCAGCCCCAGCCGATAAAGCCGCTGTCGTCGTCGGCCATGGACGACCTGTTTGGTCTCGACGCGGGACCGCCGCCCCCCTCATCATCACCCCCGCCGGCCCAGCCTCAGATCCCGCTGTCCACCGGAGGCTCGGATCCGTTTGCAGTCGGAGCCGGCTCGCCGAGACCAGCGACAGCGACAGCGGTACCGACGGCGACCTCGTTCCGGCCATTCATGGCCTCGTCCTCGTTTGGCCGCGGCCTGTCGTCGCAGCTGACCGGCGAGTCGGCCGGGTTAGTGCCCAGGCAGCCGGCCCCGGCCGAGGACCTCCTCGGCGACACCGACCCCGAGGTCAGCCGCAAGCTCACCAGCGAGACGGCCGAGCTCGCGAACCTGTCGAACCAGGTCGGCTCTCTCTCGCGCCAGATGGCCGAGGTGCAGGGCCAGCGGACCGCCGCCCAGTCCGACCTCACCCAGGCGAGCACCCAGAAGAAAAACTTTGAGCAGCGGCTCGCCCAGCTGCGCGGCCTGTACGAGAAGGAGGCCCAGGACGCGCGCTCTCTGGCGGAGCGGCTGAGCACCGCCAGGACCGACACGCTCCGGATCCAGGCCGAGTGCCTGCAGCTCGAGGCTCAGCTCCGGGACGCGCAGGATCAGCACCGCCAGGTCGTCGCCGACCTGCAGGCGGACCAGCAGGAAAATGCGACCCTGCGAGACCGGATCCGCGCCGCCGGGTCGGAGCTGGCTCAGGTCCGGGCTCAGCTGGACAAGGTCCGGTCCGAGGGCCGTCAGCAGCGCGGGCTTGTCGCCATCAACAAGAAGCAGCTGTCGACCGCCGAGGCCGAGCGGGACCGGCTGCGGGGCGAGCTCTCGTCGCCACTGTCGGCGACCGGCGCCGAGAGAACGGGCTCTCCCATCTCGATCTCGACCACCCACGTCGCCAGCCCCACCGCCTCCGCATCTGCCAACAACCCCTTCTTCCGCCGGGCCGGAAGCACTGACGCCTTCGCCGCTACCACCATCGCATCGCCCAAGCCCACGGCCGATGTCGGGAGCAGCAGCAGCAGCACCGCCCACAGCAAAGCCATCGAGGACATGTTTGGGCCCTCTCCGTTTGGCTCGACCGGCACGCCGCCGCCGCCGCCGCCGCTTACCTCGTTCAGTCGGCAGAACACGGGTGCGTCGTCCGGCGGCGGCAGCGTCGGATCTGGTGCCTTTTCAACCCCACCGCCGACGGCAACCTCGCGTCAGCCGGAGCAGCAGCAGCAGCAGCAGCATAACGAGATCGGGGCCGGCAGCCTCTTTTTCCCGGATCGGTCGGAGCGCCCCAGGACGGCCAGCGAGCATACCACCACCAATAGTATGCTCCACAACATCGCCAGCGGGACTTCCCTGAGCGGCAGCCGGGCCCCGAGCCCCTTGACGACCCGCAGCGTGGGCGCGGAGAGTGCGCCGGCAGCTCCAGACACCGGCACCACCGCCGCTGCCGCCGACATCGGCTCCGGTCTGGACGGGTTTGCCGCTTCGGCCGACTCGGCAAAGGCCAAGGCCGACTTTGAAAAGGCGTTTGCAAGCTTTACGCGGTCTAAGAAATCGCATGATTCGCTACCGGGGGCCAGCGCCGCCACCCCCGCCCCCGCGGCCATCACAGCTTCGGCCGCTGGGTTCGGGCCTGGACCTGCTGAACCTGGCCCGACCGAGCCGGGCGGCGGCGGCGACAACGCCAAGACATTCGCCGCCTTCAACTCCGAGTTCCCCCCGATTAGGGAGCTGGACCAGGATGACTCGGAATCGGACGAGGAGAAGGCGGGATTTGACGACGACTTTGGCTCGGCATCGCCGCCGCCGACAGGACAGAGCCGATTCCCGAGCTTGGAATCCGGCCTCGAGAGGTACTCCACCACCGCCACTACTGCCGCCACCGAAACATGTACCGCGGCAGCAGCTCCCGCCCAATAGCAGAATCTTTGCCCCCCTCCCCTTTCCCCTCCCCTCCTTCCCCCCCCCGCTCCTCCCAACTGCCCCAACCCAACAACCCCCCAAACCCAAAGCACATGCGCGCGTGCTCCCCACTGACCCACATCTAAAACATGCAGCCACAACGCCTCGGATACGGTCACGCCGAGGCCGGCGAGCCCCACCCCAGCTTCTTCCTCCCACGACGACGTGGGCGATCACGATGACCACGGCGACCGCGATCCGTTTGGCACGGCCACGCCCAGAAATCCGACTGCGGCCGCCTCCGCCACTCCCACCTCTCACCTCAAGAGGGACCGCGACGACAACAACGACGACGACGCACACGACGACGACGACGAATTTGACGGCCTCGAGGATGCCAAGGAGGGCTCGGCCGCCGACCACGATGATTTTGCCAGCGTGTCGAAGTCTGGGTTTGCGGACGATTTCAACGCTGTCTTTGACGGCAGCCCGTCAGCCAGCCAGGGGCGGAGCGACGCGAACACGACGGGCAGCTTTGATATGGTAACGCCGACGAAGCAGCCGACTGTGGCGCAGGAGCAATCATCGCCTCAGCAACTGCAGCTGCCGCATGATGGCAGCGGCAGCGGCAGCGGGAGCGGGAGCGGGAGCGGTCACGGCTGGGACTCGATCTTTGCCGAGCTCGACTCGGCCCCGGCCAAGATGGCCGAGGAGGACGCCGGCGGCGGAGCTGGCGGCAGTGTCGGTGACCACGACCACCCGGCCGTAGTAAACCTGACGGGCATGGGGTACGGCCGGGCGGACGCGGTGCTGGCGCTGGAGAAGTACGACTACGATTTGGAGAGGGTCAGTGGGAGCCATTAAGCTTGGTCCATCTATATTATGACTGACTATGTTGGCTCGCAGGCTGCCGACCATCTTGCGAACCAGTCATAGGCAGGAGCGAATGTAGGGGGCAGGGGACAAGGGTCAAGACGCAGAGGTAGGAGCGGCAGACACGAGGGCAGTCGAGCAGAGTGGGGAGGAGAGGCGGGCGGGAGTCCGGGAGGGATGAGGGAGGCAAAGAGAGAGCAGTGGCTGACACGGGTCCAGCGAGGGCGGGCTCCAGACCGGCTCGCTGCGCGGGCCCGTGGGGAGCGAGTTGGTAGTGGCTCGGCTGTGCTCCCGGTGGAGGCTGGATGGTCGCAAGCCGGGTTGGGATGTATATATACTCCAGATTGGGGCGGTTGTCCGATTGTGGGTTTGCTGCGACTTGAGTTTTGCGCTTCTTCTTCGTCGGTCGTCCGGCAGGGTAGTTTATTTATCAGCATGCTTGGTTTTGGTCGTTGCACTGCTGCTGGGGACTTGGTCGATGACTGACATCCTATCCCGTTCGTTACTTGATGAGATGTATGATGTGGGACGCAAGGAGGGGGGGTTACGTTGGTTCGTTCCGAGGCAGTAGTACTTGTTATTAGGAAGGGAGGGGGTTGATCGGTCTCCGGGTCAGTCGGTCGGTCGGTCGGTCGGTCGGTCGGTCGGTCGGTCGGTCGGTCGGTCGGTCGGGATGATGCCAGTTTACTGTTCGTTGTCGTCGGTCGGGGACGATGGTGATGATGGATGCCTCCGTCGCTCGATTGCATACGTGTGGGGGACAAGTATTCGTCATCAAGCGGAAACACGTTCTCTGTTGAGATAGATAGGCCACATCCCGATTCGGGCCCGCCCCCTTCCCTCCCCATCCATGAGCATGCCATTGTATATACAGCACACATACGTGGCGCCTGCAGGCAGTCCCCTCTGTGGGACTTTCCTTGACAGTCCCTTCCCATTTGCCTCCTTCAGACCTGGGCCACACCCAGATTCCGGTCGGGCCAGTAGACTGGGCTCAGCAGCTTGGGGTCAAGCGAGGACCCCGGTGGGAAAAAAAATGTATAAAGACAGAAAGGTAACGCGGCCGTCGCCGCCACGGGTCATCTCTGCCGCCGTGATCATTCATCTCCGGCGGGCCGGAGTAGACACCGGCCACATACCCCTCGCCTCATGAACTCTGCCGCCATGATCATCGTCGCCCCGGATATGGCAAAGTAGAGAGCAGACACCTGATTCGCATTCGGCCGATCATGCCCGTCGCCGTGATCATCTCCAGTAGGCCAGGGTAGACAAGGCACCCACATCCACCCCCTCGCCTGATCATCTCCGCGGCCGTCACCATCTCCAGTGGGTCAGAATGGACAAGACGCCCAGACCATGTCCGCCGCCGCCGCCGTGATCATGCCGCCCGCCCCCCCAACCCACTGGATATGGCAGAGTAGAAGAACCATGGCAGGGTAGAAGAGCCGTCGCAGAGTGGAAGAGTTGTGGCAGAGTACAAGAGCCGTGGCAGAATAGAAGCGACATGGCGGAGTACTGGAAGCAGATCACTTCACTTTGGCCATGATCGTCTCCGGCCCCCTCACCACATCCATCTGCGCCGCCCTCGCCTTCACCGCGTTCAGCATGGCGCGCTCAAAGTCATCCCGCGCCCTCAGGACGGCCTCCACCCAGCTGATCTGCAGATCCCAGTACGCGCTCTTGAACGCCTCAAACGCATCGGCAACCCCGTCCCGCTCGCACGTCAGCAGGCGCAGGAACGGCTCGGTCACGCGCCACGTCTGCTTCAGCGTCTCGGCCGAGGTCCGGTCCAGCGTGTTGAAGTACTCGAGCGCGGATGAGACGTCGTCAAATATCTTGTCCTGGAACGGCTCGGACCGGCGGAACCGGGCGCCCCGGTTGCGGACGGCGGAAAGGTACCGCACCAGCACCTCGTTCGCGAGGATCTCGCCGAACAGGTCGGCCAGGGAGGGGTGCAGCACCTGCCGGTACTCGGTCGCGTACTCCTCCACCGTCGCCATCATCTGCCGGATCGCCGCGCCGTTGTACCAGCGCGGCGTGAACAGGTCGCCCACCACCGGGCCGAAGTCGACTGCGCACACCAGGTGGCCGAACCGGGTCAGGCACCAGCTGGCCATGTCCAGGTAGCCATCCCGCAGCGACGAGATCTCGGCGTCGGCCCGCTCCAGGAACGCGGCCGAGACGGACGGGGCGAACCTCTGCCGGAACGTGGTGAGGTAGCCCTGCCGGGTGCCGTCGTCCTCCTCGTCGTCATCGATGCATGCGATCTGGTCGTTGGCCACGGCCGCGAGCCAGTCCTGCAGGGGGGAGAACCCGTCCGGGTCGGCCGGTTGCGAGGCGGCAGCAGCGGCGGCGGCGGCCGAGGCGGACGAGCCCGCGCCCGCG
>JAOYNC020124396.1:0-26053 GCA_025802115.2 Bertia moriformis
CCGCGCCCCTCCTCGCCTCGGCCGGCAGCGCGGCCGCGCCGCGGCCCCAGCGCGAGTGCGCGAACAGGGCCAGCACCGCCGTGAGCGTGGTCATGGCCAGGATCCGGTGCTCGAGCTGGACTAGGCTCGGGTTCTCGAACATGTTGCGCCACCACAGGTCGGCCCCGTCCTCGCGCCGGGCATAGAACCGGCTCCACAGCTCGGCCCGAGGCGGCGTCAGGCCGGACCCCCCCATCAGCGGAAAGTCGTTGTAGATCATGCCGGCGTCGAGGCCGGCGACGAGCGCGCCTGACATGGCCGTGGTGAAGACCAGGCCGCCCAGCGCGAGTACCTTGCGCCGGAACCGCGCCGTCACCGCCGTCGCCGTCACCGGCATCGGTCGCTTTGTCAGCACCGAGAGCGCCAGCAGCAGCATCCACGAGTAGCATGCGAACGCGGCGCCAAGGTGGGCCGCGAGCCGGTACTGCGATACGCGAGGGTGCGCACCGGGCGCGAACAGGTCATCCCGCAGCCCGGACCGGACCATCCACCAGCCCAGCACGCCCTGCAGCCCGATCAGAGCCGACACGCCGGCCAGGTGGCCGGCGAGCCGGGCGGTCACCCGCCGCCGCGCCGCGAAGTAGACGGCCGGCAGCACGAAGGTGACGCCTATGACGCGGCCCCAGACCCGGTGCGCCCACTCCATGTAGTAGATCCGCCGGAACTCGTCCAGGCTCATGTTCGGGTTCAGCTGCAGGTACTCGGGCGAGGCGCGGTACTTGGCGAACTCGGCCTCCCAGTCGGCCGCGGTCCGGGGGGGGAGCGTGCCGGTGACCGGCCGCCACTCGGTGATGCTGAGGCTGGAGAGGGCGATGGCAGAAAAAGTCAGCCGTCGATCAGCGGGCACGCGCGGGAAGCAAAGGACCATCAACCGAAGGCCTGGTATGCCCATCCGCCCATCTGCCCATCCACCCATCTGCCCACCTGTCCACCCACCCATCTGACCACCTACCCAGACTCGGTCAGGCGGGTGAGACCGCCCCAGATGACAATCCCAAACACGCTGGCCGCGCTGCCGAGGAGCCAGTACCCGACGGCCCGGTCGCCGCCGATCTCGCTCCTGCCGGCCAATCGGGGCACCGTCGCTTCTGCCGATGCCGATGCCGATGCCGATGCCGATGCCGATGCCGATACCGGTGCCGATGACGAGGTCGACGTCCGTCTGCTGCGTACACGCCACGGAAGCTGCTGCGGTGGTCGGAGCTTGGCTAGTGCGGCGCGGGGTCGGCTGTCCCGAAGGAGCAGGCATTGGCGGCACACGAAGCTCTGGGTCATGGACGAGCCGAGGGGGGTCCTGCGCAGCAGGCCGCCGGAGAGGATGAACCGCTGCATCTGGCTGGAGGGGGGGTCGGAGAGGGGCCGCTCGGAAGAAGTCGACTGGGGAGACCGGCTAATGGGCGCTGTCTTTTGGTCGGTCATTCAAGTCAAGACGGCGCAGGAGGCGGGGCGGCCCCACCACCCCCCACCAGAGAGAAAATCGACGCCGCCTTATCTTATCACTCCGGCTGGCTGTATTCGAAAAAATCAACCAGGCACAGACGAGGGCTCAAGAAAAGCATACAAATAACGGCTCTCACCTCCCACCTCCCCTATCGAAAATATGGCCGGAAGACGTGTCTCCGGCCGCCCCCCGGCGTCCAAACACAAAACCTCCTCGTCGGCATCCGCAGCTAAAAAGTCCATCGCCCGGTCGCGCAGCGCCGCTCTCGACGCCTTCGCCATCGCCGAGAAGCAGGTCGAGGACGGCGGCCAGGCCGGCTCCGGGGGGAGGCGGCTGCGCGGCGAGGCGATCGAGGGCGAGAAGACGCGGGGCAGGCGCGGCCGCGGTCCCGGTGATCAGGGAGAGGAAGAAGATGACGGCGACGACGGGGGGCCGGGCCCGAAGAAGCGGGCCGCCGACGACTCGGACCCCGGCGGGAGCGACGGGGATATAGCCGAGTGGCAGGCCGGCGACGAGGACGAGGAGATTGATAGCGATGATGCTTTCGGGGAAAGCGACGAGGAGCGGTTTGCCGGCTTTGCCTTTCGGGGGAGCAGGAAGAATCAGAAGGCCGGAGCCGGCGATGAAGGCGGGGAGGACGAAGAGGATCTCGAGTCCCTAGGGTCAGACGCAATCGACCTCGCCACGGCCCTCGACCAGTGGGAAGAGGACGGGGAGGAGGATGGGGAGAAGAGATCCGGCGTGAGGTCTGAGGAAGAGCCCGAGGGCAGCGCCTCTTCCCCGTCTGATGACGATGATGGCCGCTCGGCCGGTCGCTCATCGGAAGACGACGATGACATCGACGACGACGACGATGACGATGACGACGACCGTGACGACGACGACCGCGATGACGACGACGACGACGACGACCGCGACGCCGATCACGACACCCGCGTCAAGTCTCTCCAAGGCCTCGTGTCCGGCTTCGCGGACCAGGACAAGAACGACGATGCTGCGGTCAAGACCTCCCGCCAGAAGATCAACCTCGGCGACCTCGGCCTCGCCGCCGTCCGGGACGTGCACATGCGCCGCTCCGTCAAGCTCATGTCCCGCGAGGAGAAGGAGGAGGCCCGGCCCGGCACGGCCAAGAAGCGCCGGCTCGACGTGCCACTCGCCCGTCGCCAGCGGGACCGCCTCCATCGCGCAGTCGCCTACGAGAAGGCCAACGACACGCTCGACCGGTGGAACGAGACGGTGCAGCGGAGTCGCCGCGCCGAGCATCTTGTCTTTCCTCTGCCGCAGAACGTGCCCAGTCTAGGCATTGACACGACCGAGCTGCCGGTCCTGGACCTCCAGGAGCCCGCGAACGAGCTGGAGCAGACCATCGCGACTATCATGGAGCAGAGCGGCCTGTCACTCGCTCCCAAGCCGCCGCCGCCCACGCCAGGGTCCAAGGACCCCGAAGACGGCGCCGCCTCTGCGCGCGACCTCAACCGGCGGCGGCTGCGGCGTGAGCTCAACTCGCGCGAGGCCGTCCGGGCAAGCCGACTGAAGAAGATCAAGAGCAAGGCTTTCAACCGGGTCCGGCGCCGGGCGCGCCAGCGCCTGGAGCTTGCCGAGCAGGAAGCCCACGTCGAGGCCGGCGAAGCAGACGAGGACGAAGAGCGCGAGGCGTACGATCGTCGCCGCGCCCTGGAGAGGGTCGGTGCCCGCCACCGCGAGAGCAAGTGGGCCAAGGCCGGTTCAGGGATCCGCCGTGCCGCCTGGGATGACGACTACCGCGCCGGCATCACTGACATGGCCAGGCGCGAGAAGGAGCTGCTGAGGCGGAAGGAGGGCCGGGCCGGATCCTGCAGCGGCGACGATGAGAGTGACGACGACCATGACGAAACCGAGTCGGATGTTGGGGAAAGCGAGGGGAAGAGACTGAAGAGGAAGCTCGAGAGAGCGGCGATGAGGGAGGCGGACGAGAAAGAGCCGTATTCGAAACTGATGTCGCTCCAGTTTATGCGTCGCGCGGAGGAGAGGCTGAAGCGGGAGAACGACGAGCTAGCGGCACAGATCGGGCAGGAGCTGCTATCAGACCGCGAGGAGGGGGAGAGCGGCGGCGGCGGCGGCGGCAGCGGCGGCGAGGATGAATCGGTCGAGGTGGGCAGGAAGCAGTTTGGTCTCAAAGCTGGGGGGGGGAATATCGGGTACCTGTCGCGGAGGAGCGGCGGAAAGGGGCCCCTGTCTGGTCCTACGGGACCCTCTGAAAAGATCACATCGCAGGCTCCCACCATCAACACGGGAGCGGAAGACTCGATTCGGAGCTCCGGAAACCCCACCGGCGGCGCCTGGTCAAATGCGGCGACGGGCGAGAGCAGGCAGAAGCGCAAGCGCGACTTCGCTGCCGCGGCAGCCGCCACGGCCAATCTCGACCTGAACGCCGCCATCATCACTGCGGAGACGCGACCGCGACGGCAACAATCGAAGGCCGGCGGTGATGGCGACAACGCCGGCTCGGACTCTGACGAGGCCGGCGACGGCGACGGCACCGACGTGCACCTCCCGCTCGCAATACGGGACCAGGATCTAGTCGCCCGCGCGTTCGCGTCCGAAGACGTCGTGGCCGCCTTTGCGGCCGAGAAGGCCCAGGTGATGTCAGATGAGGACGACAAGCTGGTAGACACGTCGTTGCCGGGATGGGGAGGCAGCTGGATCGGGTCCGGCATCAAGAAGCGGAAGAGGCGACCGGACCCCAACGACAAGTGGGTGAAGAAGGTGGAGGGCGTGAAGAAGACCAAGCGGCAGGATGCGAAACTTGAAAAGGTCATCATCAATGAGAAGCGGGTGAAGAAGAACGACCGTTACCTGGCGACGCAACTGCCCTACCCATTCGAGACGCGGCAGCAGTACGAGCGCTCGCTGAGAGTGCCGATCGGGCAGGAGTGGGTTACCAAGGAGTCGTTCCAGGACGCAATCAAGCCGCGGGTGCTGCTGAAGCATGGCGTGATCGAGCCGATATCGAAGCCGACGGGGTAGGGTACAGTGCATACGCTCGACTGAGGGGTGGCGGCTGAGCACGGCCGAGAGCCGTTGAGAGAGGGTGAACGAACACGACTGAGCGTGGCTGGCTGATGCGGCGACCTCATCCAAGCCGTCCGGCCGTGTTGGGGAGGCACAAAATCGTCCGCTGCCGGCCGCGATATAAGCCGTATGTTGAGCCGCACCGCTTCTTCAAAGGCGCCCATGCGTTGGCTGGGGAAGAGATGCTATTGAGCATAGATTGTATATCCAGTCATGGGTCCCGTGCCCACACGTGCAATTCTACATGCATTTGGAATTGCCGCGGCCCAGCAGGGCCGGGTTGCCACACTCTACATCCATCGTGCTCCCGGCCGTCCCATGACACCTCCGCCACAAACCAGACTCACTGGACCACGACCACGACGACCAGACCTCAATTCAACGCTATCCCACCTGCCCCCAGCTGGCCATGAACTGGTGGACCCCGACCAACCCGACCACGACCACGATCAACCACCACCGGCCTCAGTTCAACACTATCCCACCTACCCTCCGCCAGCCGTCGACTGGTGGACTCCAACACTGGCTAGACTGGACTCATACCGGCCACTAATTACCGCGACCAACAACGGCTTCATCCAGATTCCGACAATCCACGGCGTTAAATACACAAACATATGCTCGCTCTCCCTCTCATACCGACGGCGGTATTTGCAGGATGTCCAGATTTTTACGACAAACGCACCAACGACAGCCTGAATACATGCGTATACACACTTACTCAACACAAACTCATCAACGACCGCCGAATACACACACGCCCGCACTCTCGCTGTGGAAGACGGAGGATAGAAGATGGGCTTTCTCTGAACCATGGGCGCGAGCATGTCCGT
The DNA here is from genome assembly GCA_025802115.2 of Bertia moriformis. NCBI lineage: Eukaryota > Fungi > Ascomycota > Sordariomycetes > Coronophorales > Bertiaceae > Bertia > Bertia moriformis. Next base: position 5,365 of record JAOYNC020124396.1, read on the forward strand.
CCTGGATGGCCAAGTCGGACCGGATCGCCTCGTCCGTCGGTCCCCGATCTCAGCTACCAGATCAGCTCAGTGTCCTTCTTATCGGCCGCACCCCCCGGCCATCACGGCAGTTATCGGATCGACCACGTGGGTTTTGTGACTGTTTTAAGATTTAGCATGTTGACTAACTACGATCGATTTACTCTGATACTGTCCATCTGTTGGAGCTGAGGGGGAGGCGAGCCGAAAACAGGAGCGCCAACCGGTCATGTGTGGATCCGACTGTGCAACCGCCCCGCGTGCCCCCCCCCGCCCATCTCCCATCTTACATCTTCCATCTCCCATGTCCCGTCTCCCATGTCCCATCTCCCATATCCCATCTCGCGATGGTCTCTATCTCTATTCGGCCCAGGTACTCCGTCCATCATCCTGCAGCGACTCACCTCAAATATCACTCTCCGAAGACCGGCCCCCACACCCCGCGTTCGGGACCACGCCGGACCCGGATCCGCCACGCCCCGTGTGACTTGCCGTGCCCCCCCGCCAGCCCGAGTCGCTCACTGCCTGCCATGTCTCCGAACAGGCGATCACATCCCCCCGAGTGCTACAAATGCCATTCGTCAGTCAGCCAGCCGCTCGCCAGCCTGTTTGTACGCCCATAACGACCCGGAAAAGGAAAGAGAAAAAGAACAAAACTCACCCCCCACATAAGCCAGGTACCAAGTCTGCGACGCCCCGCCATCCAGCTGGGCGGGCTGGAACCCGGTCCCGTTGAAGAACTCCCACGCGGCCCGGGGGTTGACCAGCCCGTAGTCGGCATAGATAATGCCCTTCCAGATGTTCTGGATCCCGTCGATCCGGCCGTTGCTGAAGTACGTGTCCCACTCCTGTTGCACGAACGCGGCGGTGCGGGTGTACCCGGACGGGGCGATCACCGGGATCATGTGGATGCCCTGGACGGCCTCGATGTTGGGGTCGAAGTAGGTGGTGTGGTCCGCCTTGTTCTCGAACAGGATCCCGGCCACCCGGTTGCCGACGTAGTTGGCCGGCTGGATCGTGTTGTCCTGCGTGAGCAGGTAGTAGCTCTGCAGGCTGCGCGCCGTCACCGCCAGCTGCAGGTTCGCCCGGGCCGTCATCTTGGCATCGCCCGAGACCATGCCCCACATCTTGATCGCGTACGCGTGCATCGAGTCCTCCGAGCTCGACTCCTGGTCCTTGCCGTCCCAGGAGGCGTACAGGCCGTGGGCCCAGCTGTGGCCATGATACCAGTCAAAACTGCGCCACGTCGGGAAGAAGCGGTCGTCCGCCGACGGGTTGGCCACGTCGCGCACCAGCGCGTTGACGTAGTCGCGGTTCGGCCCGACCCACGACGGGTCCAGCATGCCGATGTAGGCGGCCGCGAGGATGTGGTAGCCGTAGTGGAAGTGGTGGTCATTGTAGTACGTGTTGCCAAAGTCGACCCCACTGTCGCCGGTCGCGTACGAGGCCGACGACACGACGCCGCCCCACGCCTCTGAAGAAGCCGGTCAGCTGGGCCGGGCTGGGAGAGGGATGATTGGGCTGCAGACTCACTTTCATACACCAGCGGGTACTTGTTCTCAAACCGCGCAAACCGCGCAAATGCGGCCTTGAGCTGCACCAGGCCCGCCTGGGCCAGCGCCCGGTTGCCCAGCAGCGCCTGGATCACGTACAAGATCTGGCCGAACTTGACCAGCGCCTTGCCGCTGAAGTACATCGAGTCCAGGTCGGTCTGGGCCATCATGTTCTGAGACACCTCCTGCTCCGCCACCGCGGCGATCGCGGCCTTGGCCGCGTCCGACAGCCTCGTCACGCTGCCGCGCTGTGGGCACCAGGGTGCGAACGCCATCGATATCGGCATCTGCGACTCCACCATGGTCCAGGTCTGACCCCGGACCGCGGCCGCGACTCCCTTGGTAGGGGTTTGCAGCCGGACCGTGGTCAACCGGGCCCGCGTGCCGGCATCGAACGAGGCGACGTGGTGCGGCAGCGCGTACATGACCAGGTCACCCTGCGGGTGACCGGCCCGGGCGTACGTGAAGGTGTACGTGCCCGTGACTCCGGACGCGGTGCCCGACAGGGTCAGTCCGGTCGGGTACACGCCCGCGCCGTCGTCGTACACGCCCTGGGCGGCAGAGCCGCCCGGGTCCTTGCACACCTGCACGGTGCCGTAGAACGGGCCGGTGGCGGCGGCATATCCGTTGTTGGTAACCTTGAGACTGAGCGGGCTGCCCTGTGTCCGGTGCGCGTACACGTGCCAGCTCGAGCCGTCCTCGAGCACCAGGTTGAACTTGGCCACGTCCGGCTTCGGGTCGGTCGTCACCTTGGTGACGGTCCTGAAGAAGACGGCAGTCTGCAGGACCGGGGTCGCGCCGCTGAACCTGGCCGTCACGCAGGACATGCCCTGCACGAGCGGGAAGACAATGGCGGGCGAGGATCCGCTACTGGGCCGCAGGCAAGCCGCAGCCGAGAAGGCGGTGACCGCCTCGACCGTCAGGGCCGTGTCCTTGCCCAGCTCCTTGGCCGAGATCACCACATACTGGATCCCGACCGGGTTGATGTAGTAGGACGCGACCCCGTTCTTGTCCGGCCCGAAGACGCGCTGGCTCGCGTCCACGTGCGAGATGGACATGCCCCAGCTGCCCGTGACCCCGCCGCCGCCGGCCCAGGAGAGCGAGTACGGGTACGTGTAAGCGGGACTGCGCTGGTCGCCGAGGAAGAGGTTGGCGTAGAACTTGTTGGTCTCGATCGGGGCCTGTTGCCCGCCAAGGCCCGTCCGGGGGACCGGGTGGTTCTGCTCGACAGTCATGCCGGCGGGAGCGGCGGTCCCAATGGCGCCCTGGAAGATGTCCATGCCCGGCGAGGCCATCTTCGCTGTGGCGAGCGTCGTGGCCGCCGCGACGACCTCGAGCTTGACGGCGGCCGGGACCGTGGTGGTGGGGACCAGCAGGCTCAGCGGGGATGGAATCACGCTCGTGATGAGGGGCACCACGGTCGCGCCCCCGGTCTTCTGGAGGCTGGTCTGGACCGACCCGGTCGTGTCGGGCCGCAGGTTGGATGACAGCTCCGGGAGGATCTGGATTGTCCCGGTCTTGGCCACGCTGGTGCTGATGCTGACCGTGACCGTCGATCCGAGCGAACTGGCCAACGGTGGTACTGCTGCTGCTGCTGCTGCTTCTGCTGTTGCTAATGCTGCTGCTGGTGTTGCTGCTGCCGAGGTCGGAGTGGCGTGAGCCGGCCGAGGCGTAGTCGCCGCCGGTGCCGCCTTGGTGGCGGCCGCAAACTCAACTGGGGCGACCGCCTTGCTAGCCAGAGGGAGAAACGGCCTTACGTCGAGACCCGGAGCCTGCTCCCGAGCGGAGAGGGGCTGTGCGGCCCGCCTGTGGAGGAGCTGGTGGTTGTTATGCCTCGGTTGGCCCTGCGCCAGAAGAGCCTGCGCCAGCATTAGCCAGAGGCATTGCCACAGTATGTGAGCAGGCGCCATGATGCGAGATGGGCCGTGTTGGTGGACAAAGGGGGAGGAGGAGGAGGGCTGTTGCGACAGGTCCCGGGAGGACAAGAGGGGCGCGGTCGGATCCCGTCTCCAGGGCCCGGATCATGACCGGCTCTTAAATGCGCGGCCGTCTATGCGCGTCTATCTCCCCCCCAGCCATACGCGCCCCGCCCCCCTCTTTTACCCTCTCCCTTCTCTTCTCTCGACATGGTGATCCGGTCTCGCGCTCACGGCGAGGTGTGCGCATTTGTCTCAATGCTTTGGAATGGGAGGGGGGGAGGCATGCCAGGAAAGAAAGAGGGAGGGTGGGGTGGGTGTGGTGACTGAGGGCTTCCCGCGTCCTCGGGACTCGATATCGCGCGCTCGCGCGAGCTTAGGAGAGGGAGGGCGGGAGAGACTGGAATGGGATGGTGGCGTGCGTGTGTGTCTCGGAAAGGCGTGTCCGTGATGCTTTCTTTCTTTTGCTTACCTGGGCGGAGTCAGGAATGGAATGCGGCACCCGGCCTAGACCTGGGCCGCCGTCGCAGTTCTCGCGAGAGATGAATGGGGCCGGGGTCTTGAATGAGCCGAGCTCGGATCGATATACCGTAAAGTTATAAGAGATGCTAGGATACAGTAAGTGGTAGGGAGAGGGAGATGGGCCCCTGATCCGCACAAGAGAGGATACGCAGTTGGTGTTGGGAATCCGGCAGCTCAGACTTTGACGAGCGGGCAATCTGGTCCTGGAGGACGCTCGGCGCCGCTGTTCCTTCCGTTTCTCTGCCCTCTACTTGATGTGTGCCTTCCTCCCGAGCCCTTTTGGTCAAGAGACCGGGGAATATAAGTGTGATAAGAGATGGGCAGCCGTCGCCGGTAGCAGGAGGTAGAGTGGCGCCCTCCTCCGCGCGACCGCAGACACGACAGGCCTGTATTAATCGGCAGCCAGCGTATATGCCGTCAGGGGACGGGGAGCGGGGGGGGGGGGCATTTTTTTCCTGCCTCTCTCGGCCAAGCCCGGCCGCATGGGGGGAGGGCGGATGCAAAATTGTGGACCGATAGACTGATGTCATAAGCAGGGGGGGGGATGATGTCCGGATCTCGGGTCTCCGTTGGCCCCTCGCGGGCTGGCCATCTGATCTTCCCGGCATGCATGCATGCAAGCAATATGCGATCTCGGAAAGAGCTTCCCCGGATTTTTTTCCCGCTCCAAAATTTCTGTCCCTGCGGTGGGGCCACCCAGGACGAGCCTGGCCGAGTCTCGTGGCCTAGTCAAACCGGCCCTCGCACGGCATTTCCAGTAGCCCGTCTGACATGTGTAAGATGGAGCATGTGTAGGGGCAGTGGCGGGTAGAGGGTGGAGGGGAGGGGGAGGGGCTGGATGCGCACCTGCAATCCTATGTCTCACGCGACACATTTGCAGAAAATGAGCAGAGGTGGAGAAATCTGCCACAGAGCAGTGCCAGCCCCCCCCCCTCGTTCATTTGTCCAATGCGGAAGGTGCTGCGCCGAGCCAAGTCGGTCAGGTAAGTCAGTCGGCCGACTGCCTCATCCCATATGCCATCATGAGGCAGGCAATAGTGATGCTTCGCACGCGAAACAGGCGCCAGACCACTGATGGATTTTAGTTGGGGGGCGCTATACATGAAGGAAAAATCAAGAATATCCAAAAGGAAAAAAATGCCAATTTCCACATCTATAACAAACTCTCATACTTGTCCAGCCCCGACTTTTGTGGCGGCGGCTCCCGTGGAGGCCCCATGCTCATCGCCATGCCCATTCCGTTTCCGCTGCTGCTGCTGCTCATGCTCATGCTACTCGACCCCATGACGCCCATGCTCATGCTCATGCCCGTGCCCATGCTCATACTCATGCCGCCCATCCCCATGCCCGTCCCCATGCCCATCCCGGGTCTCGACTGCTGCTGCTGCTGTGGCCGTGTGTTTCCAGTGCCGCCGCTGGACCACATGTTGCTGCTCTGTGCGCCGCCACCTCCGCCACCGCCGGGTGGTGGCGGAAGGCTAAATCCGGACGCGGTCCTGATGCCCCCTCCTCCGGCCGAGGGGGGCGCCAGCGAGAACGACGAGCTCTGCTGCTGCGCTAGCATCGGTCGCACCTGGCTTGAGGTCAGGATACCAGACGTGCTGCCATGGCCGGCCGGCGGCGGCGGCGGCTGGTGAGCTGACGCGCCGCCGCTGCTGTTGCTAGGGGTCATGTTCATGGACCACGAGCTCGAGGCGGGAGATGACCAGTTCACCGGCGAGGCCATAGATGGGAGGGGTTGCATCACGGGGCCGGAGAGGGTGGACTGTGTCGGCGTCGGCTGGAGAGGCTGTGAGAACTGGGTGCTGGAGGGCGTCATCGGCTCAAATCGGCCGAGGTCCGGCGTCACTGTTCGGAACGACGGCTGCTGACCTGCTCCGCTGAGCTGACTGGCCGCTCCTTTGCTGACGGCGGCGGTGGGACTGGGAGTCGACCAGGAGAAGACCGGCACCGGCGTGGATGATTTTGGCCGGCCCGACGCGGCGGAAGAAGTGGCAGGGGTCTCATCCCAGCTGGCGAGGGCACCGCCGGCCGGAGAGCTGCCCAACTCGGCCGCCGTCGCCTTGCCTCTGACCAACCGCTCGAAATCGGCCTCGTTGACGCCGTTCTGATTATCAAACTCGGTCCCCGTGACTCCGCCGAAGCCGAGGAAGTCCTCGTGGGGCGAGACAGCGGACCCGTTCCCGGCCCCCGACAGCTCCTGGAGCTTCTTGATCTGCTCGTCCTCGACCCGGCGGGACAGGATCCTGATGAGCTCCATGAAGGCCTGGAACTGACTCAGGTTGAGCAGAGGCCCCAGGCTCATGTTCCACAGGATCGGGAGTATCTCCATCGCCACGAACTCGCCATCGCCGACACGGCCGATGATCCTCAGCACGTTGAGAGCGGCCATCATGACGGCCGGCTCCTTGGTCTTGATAACCTTGATCAGGGGCACGATCTTCTCCTGCATCGTGTACTTGTCAAGCGCGCTGGCGGCCGTGCTTTTCTTTGCCGACGCGCCGAGTCCGTTGAGGTCGTCGTCGGTCTCGTCGGCCGATCCGCCACATAGAAATATGAACGCGTTGAGGCCCCTGACCTTGATCGCCAGGCTATTGGTCTTGCTAAACACCGCGGCCACGACTGGAAACAGCTCATTCTTGATGGTGCTGAAATCCAGAATAGGCAGCACCGTAGGAAGGCATCTGAGCGAGGCGTCGACCACTGCCGGCGTGCTGGAATCCAGACTGGCCAAAATCACCGGCAGCATGTCTGAGACAAGCGTTAGCGACAATCAGTCGTCAGAGTCATCCGAGCCGTCGAAATGGTGTTGGCAGCCCGATCGAGACTGATCCATCTCGATCGGAAGTAGAAACGTACCGTCCTTGAACTCCTTCCCCGGGCAGTTTTTTGAGATCAGGGGAAGGTGCTCCAGCACGACCATCAGGCCCGCATCCCTGGTCGGGTCCTTCTCCTGCCCGGCCGGCCCCTGCTTGGGATTTGCTATGAGCGTCTCCCTCAGGACCGGCCGGACCTTGTCGCCAAACGCCTCGGCTCCGGCCGGCAGCAGGTCTATTATCTTGAACACGTTCTGCAAGATCAGAGCCAGCAGCTCCCGGTCCTTGATCTCCTCCAGCAGGGCCGGGAGCAGCTTCTTCTCCATGACAGATCGTGGGAACGAGGGCAGGACCTTGTTGAGGCCCCTCATGAACTGGGCTTTCTCGTTGGCCGTCTTGGCCGGAAACCCGTCCAGGAAGCTTATGGTCGAGACGAAAATGTTGTTGAAGTACTCGCTGTTCTGGAACTCCCTGGCCGTCATGCGGTCGGCCGGCCGGCGGGTGATGAGCCGGGGCAGGACGTGCTGGGTGAGTTCGCGGGGTAGTGGCCGGGACGAGAGGAATCCGTTTGATACGGAGGGGACGGTGGATGAGGCGGTGAATAGGCGCTTGTATGAGGACGCGCTTCCGTGCGCCTCGAGAGGCGATTTGTGCGGCGACGTGTAGAGCGCGACCGCGAGGAGGCCGAGCGAGTACATGTCGGCGGCCGACGTGAGGTTGTTATCAAGCACAAAGTCGGGAGATGTGTAGTCGAGGTTAAGCTGGACCGTCCGGGGGAGCCGGGGGTCCGAGTTAAGGACCTCGCCCAGGTTGATGGGCTGGAAAGAGGTGGTTTTGGTCGAGTCGGCGGGAGGGCTGCAGAAGGACAGGCCGCTGATTTTCCAATCGCCCTGTGGATGGGAAGAGTTAGCTGCTGGATAGTCAAGCTCCGCAAAAGACCAGTACCTTTGCGTTGACAAGGATCGCGTCCGGCGTCAGGTTCCCGTGCACGAGACCCGCGTTCTCGTGCAAAAACTCCAGGGCCTTGCTGATCTGCAGCAGGCCCTTTTGTATCTCGAGCTCATCCAGGTCCAGCTCTCGGCGCCGCCTGGTGGCCTCGTCCGTGACCCCGCCCCTCCCGCGTCCGCGCCCGGCGGCGCCACCGCTCCTCTCGGCATCGTCCTTCTCGGCGAGCAGTCCGGCCAGCGACGCGGTGACGGGCTCGGTCGCGAACTGCAGCCCGCCGCCGCGCGTGTCCTCGACCGGCTCGACGAGCTCGAGCACGCTGGGGTGGCGCAGCCGGGCGAGGCTCTGGGCCTCGCGCCGCAGGCGGTCGACCACCTCATCCGCGAACCGGCGTGACGCGGCCGCGCTCGAACCGGATCCGCGGCTGCCGCCGCCGAACCCGGAGGAGGAGGCGGTCGGGTGAGGGTCGAGCCCGGTCTTGCGATCGAAGATGAAGACGCTGCAGGCCCTGCCCGTGCTCTTTTTCTTGGCGTCGTGGATCCGCCACGGCCCCGCGGTCGAGGTCGGGGACGGCGAGACGGTATAGCCGGCGCTGATGAGGGAGGCCGGCGAGGATATCGACTTGAGGGCGGATGAGAACATGGTTGCGCTGCGAATCCGTCACTGCGAATTCATCACCGTGCCGAGGGGGGAGATGCCGGCGTTGGTCGATCCTTCATGGTATCGGGCCGGGGGGGGAGGGAAGGGAAGGGATCGGTGAGCAATGGGGCCGTCCTCCTGTCTTGATGCGCTTAGCTGCGGCCTGGGAGCGAGCAACCAATTTTAGGCTTCCATACCAGCAATTCAAATAAGAAAGGGAGACATGCCGTGTGGTCTTGATAATGCGGCCGCAAACACGTAGAAACCCCGAGTCTCGGTGAGTTGGCCACGCAAGGCTGCTGCGCGGCCACGGCTCTCTGCCAAGGGCCCAAGGGCAGGCAGCGGCAATCCAGCAGTCGCTCAGCTAAGCATCGGCTGCTGGGGCTATCAGCTGCGGCCGGTCGACCCAGCATCAGTAGGGCACCAGGGCGGTCACATGACCCCCAGGATGCTCCACACCAAATCCCACAACCACTGAGCGAAAAAAACTCCCAATCCCAATTTGACGGTTGACGGCAGATATCACGAACATCCCTTGACCCCTCGCGCCGGCCGACCACGAACCGTTTCCGGCACACAGCCACGCCACCATACCCGACCGCAGCCAAGATGGTCAACGTTCCCAAGACGTGCGTTTATGCCATCCCGCCAGAGAGTGCTCGCTTGGAGCTATGCTGACCGGGCCCCAAATCTGGTTGTTAGTCGCAAGACTTGTAGGTCCAGCTTCTCCTCCTGACTAGGACCCCCCCCCCTACGTCTCGATACCGCCCGCCAGCCGATCCCCACCCCGGTGCTCGACCGCTCGCCCCACGAGGGTCATTCCGATGTGTCGATAATCGGAGTACGGCTCGCGGGGCAGAGAACGCGCAATGCGGGACCATGTCGCATACGGCATGGATTGGGGGGTCCGGCCAGGCTCTTTTCGGCCGCTTGAGCAATTCGCCGTGACCTGGACCGGTTCCGGGCGCCGGGCCGTCTCGAACCTTGAGCCAGAAAGAATCGTGGCCAGAGGGGGGAGCGGATTGCTGTTGTAATTCGCCCAGGTCTTGCGGTTCTTGAGCTGATCCCGGACCGTGCTAGACTGCGCCGGCAAGACCTGCCGCAAGCACACGCTCCACCGGGTATCGGTAGGTACCCTATGTCGATTTACGTCTCCCGTTCTCGCGCTCGAGACCAGCCGTGGTTCGGCGCTAAACGGTCGAGGTTTTGATATCCCAGTGGGTGACTGGCTGACTGACTTGTGTGTGTGTGTGACTACAGCAATACAAGGTATGATCCGGTGTCACGTCTCCGCTGCGGCATCCAAGGATCTCTAACCTGGTCAACAGGCCGGCAAAGCCTCTCACTTTGCTCAAGGTATGGCTCGGGTGTGCATATGCCTTGGTAAGGCTATATATACTGACTTGTCGATTCTTGATAGGCAAGCGCCGATAGTAGGTCCTTCTCTTGGGCCCCGCATACTCACCTCTCCTGACATGCTAACCGGCCGTGCGCAGTGACCGCAAGCAATCCGGTAAGTTGTACATACAACCAGTCTGGCAAGCGATCGGACAACAACATTTCTGACCCACCTTTTCCAGGCTACGGCGGTCAGACGAAGCCTATCTTCCACAGTTGGTGCCCCCTCCCCCATCTTCCACAGTTGATACCCCTCCCCTTACCCGAAGAGCGAGTTCCTCGGAGGGCCACCTCGGAGAGGGCTCATACACGGCCGGCAATCACATTATACGGGACCCTCGTCCGAGAAGAGGCCGCCTCCAGAAGCTGACTTGATTATAGAAAAGGCAAAGACAACGAAGAAGATTGTGCTTCGACTAGAGTGCAGCACCTGCAAAACCAAGGTACCGACCCGGACCCTCTCGGCCCGTAGCTCGAGCCTTTTGCTCACACATATCAACAGAAGCAGCTGCCTCTGAAGCGCTGCAAGCACTTCGAGCTGGGGTACGTATACTTGTACTTCCTTTTCGATTCCCGGTCCCGGCCCTGCTTACTGACCCGGCCTGCACAGTGGAGACAAGAAGCAGAAGGGCCAGGCTCTCGTATTCTAGTCGATACGGCCCGGTACGGAATGCGCGCCGCTTCCGGTTATCCCCCTTTGCCCGACTCCCGGCCCCATCGTCTGGGCGCCTCATGGCGGCAGCTGCAGCAAGGATACAGCCGCGAGGGGGGCGCTTTTTTTTCTATCATCGGCATGTGGGAGCTCGGAGAGCAGGGGATCTGCGAGATGGAGTGGCGCGGTCGCTGAGAGATATGAACGACCGTTTACACTTGTGCATGGTGATATGCGGTGATATGTTTGGCGCACCGAGCCAGTTGCGTGTCATGTCCTCCTGAGCGAGACTGCGGGCCGGGCCATGTTGCGGTGGAGGGGAATGGGGGGGCGTCAGCGTAGCACTGATGGGGAGGGGAGCGTAGAGCGTTGGCCATGTGGCATGTCAATACATGGGGGGGACATGCATGTTTTCCGCGCTGTGGAGATGAGAACAGATCATCCAAATTGTCCGCATCCGTGCTCGTCCACTCTAGAGTTTTCAAAACCAGCTGTCATCCCGCCCCCGCCCCCAGCCTCCGACCAGCTCTGTATCTGGTATGCGCACCCATCCCCTCTGGCTCGGTCCCACATCACGGCATCATACGGCTGGGCCAATTTGACGCACAGGCCGTCAGGCACGCTCTTATTTACTGGCCCCGCCTCTTCCCGCCTCTACGGCCCGCTCTCATCATTTCCGTTCCCGAGTGACTCGGAGTCGGAGTCATGCGAGAATAAACAAACAGGAAACCGCACCACAAAGCCCCACACAGCCTCGGCCTCGGGATCTCAGCTGTTACAGAAAGTACCCAGCAATGAATCCATCATTCATCTCGACCCGATTTAGCTGGCCGCCTTATCGATCGCACCGCTTGGGGCAGCGAAGAAGGCGAGCGCGATGATGAAGTACAGGCCCATCAGCTGTGGGGCGCACGGGTGGGGCGTCAGCCTCGTAAGCCAGTTGGGCGAGGGGGGGAGATGGGGTGGGGAGGTAAGTAGAGAAGGGTCCACACACCATCGCGCCCTCCAGATAGTTCGATTTGCCGTCCTGCACCGTGTACGTGACGACAATGACCGACAGCGCGAACGCGGTCGTCTCAAATGTCTCAAAGTGCAGCGTCATGGGCTGGCCGATCGCCCACCCGACCATGACAAGCAGCGGGGTGACCAGCATGGCGATCTGGATGCTCGACCCGATGGCGACGCCCATGGCCAGGTCCATCTTGTTCCGGACCGCGACCACGACGGCGGTCACGTGCTCGGCCGCGTTGCCCACGATCGGGATCAGGATCAGCCCGATGAACGCCTTGCTGATTCGGACCTTGGCGATGAGCGGGTCGATGCTGTCGACCAGGTAGTCGGCGCAGATGGACACGAGCACCGTGGTGACGACGAGGACGCCGAGCGCCGAGATGGGGCTCATCATCGGCCCCTGGGGCTGGTCCTGTTCCTGTTCCCCATCCGGCTGCTCGTCGTCCGCCGGCGCCGCTGCTGGCTCGCCGCCGGTGGGAGTAGTACCCGCCTCGGCGTCAAACAGGTTCTGGTGGGTCCGCAGCTGGAAGACGAGATAGAGGACGTAGAGCACGAGGAGAATGAAGGAGGTGCCGCGGGAGAGGGTCAGGATGCTGCGGTCGCGCTCGGCCGGGTCCGTCTTGGCCTGTATGCTGGAGTAGAGCTGGTGGTAGGGTCAGAATTCGCCTTTGTTTCCGGATGGAGGGGGCCGGGGGAGGCGGTCGGCGGTCGGGTTGGGGGCCCATACCGACGACGGAATCACCAGCGAGGCCGAGGCCAGCGCCATCAGGGAGCACGTCGTCTGGGCAGTGGCCGAGGCAAACATCTGCTCGGTACCGTGGCCCGGCCGGTCACTCATGTTGTTGGCGAACCCGCCCAGCAGGAAACACATGCCCATGACGAGCAGCATGTTGGACAGGATCGAGCCGAGCATGGATGCCTGCACCACCTCGATCTGGCCGATCCGCAGCGCCGTGATGCTGACGATGAGCTCGACCGCGTTGCCGAACGTGGCATTGAGCAGCCCGCCCAGGGTCTCCCCAAGCTTGGCGGATATCTCCTCGGTGGCAAACGACAGGACGGCGGCGAGCGGGATGATGGCAAAGAAATTGATGGTGAATACGGCGACGGGGTCCCAGCCCAACGCGCCGGCGACGATGCCTATGGGGACCATGACGAGCAGCCAGTTGACATAGTCTGGGAGAAAAAGGTCAGTCAGCCATGCACGCGCGCTCTTTTATGAGTGGCCCACCGGGCGGCGACGACGACGGGACGACGCACTGCTCATGAGGGTGATCTTGGTGATGTGCCAGGTCGAGGCGGAGTACTTTATGACCGGGTTGTGGCTATCCTGGCCGGGGGTGTGGCGGTAGCTCAGGAAGAAGTCGCGTGTGCTCGACGAGGGGCTGCTGGCCGGCGGGCACGACGAGGCGGGGGACGAGACGGCGGCCGGACGGCCGTTGCCGGCGCCGTTGCTGCCATGCCGACTGAAGCCGTTCTCCCCCGAGTTGTCGGTGGGGCCGACGTCGGTCAGGAGTGGGGTGTGCTCGGTCGGGCGGGCGGGGCGGTCGGCGCGGTCGGCGCGGTCGCCGGGGGGCGCGGTCGGGTTACTGGCCATCTTCTTGGGGGGGCCGTACACGGTCTGGGAGCGCCTGAGCTGCTCGCGAAATGGTACGGAGGCTGGTGTGGCGGGTCGGGTCCGACGTTTTTCATCAGTTGCTCACCTTGTTAGCCATCCGCTGATCCAGAGCAGACGATTTGAGTGCCGGGGCAAGAATCGGAATTAAGGGGAGGAAAGCATTTCGGTGCGGGCCATGCAGCAGACCTCGCCGATGATAATATGACACAGGCTGGGCTGGCCTTGGCGGCAGACAAGCAGGGCACAAGCAGTGCAAATTGGGCTTGCTAGTGCCGCGAGAAGGGGGGGTGAGGCTGGGCACTGGACTGGAGGCGTCATGGAGGGAAAAAGCTTGGCGTGCAGCTGGACGGGTGCCTGATATCTTTCTGATCTATTTTTTTCTGGCTCGAGACGGGATACAACCGGATGTGTATGTGTGCGCGTGTGGGTGTGAAATTGATATGGCCTGCCACTCGACCTGACCACATATGCTGTGGCGGTCCGCTGAGCCGCCGCCGCTCGGGGATCCACGCGACGCGAGGTGGCCACAGGGCGCATCATTTGACAGATGACGAGTGGATATAGGAGGGCAGGGAGGGGAGGATTGGCACTCACACACCATGGTGGGCAGCGATAAGCGGTAGCCAAGCCGCTACCACACGGAGCCCGGAAATCTGACACGAATGGATGAGGCTGGGTTCCTTTTTTATCAGGCGCCCCTCCCTGCTGCTGCGGCTACTGCTGCAGATGCTGCTGCTACTGCTGCTGCTGCTGCTGCTGCTTCGGGTCGCCGGAAGGGTGTGCGGCTATGCCCTCGGGCACGAAAAGGCAGCGGTGACAGATGGACGGGATGCGCGTGCGCGCGCGTGTCAGGACGAGTGGTTACAGGCTCAGGGCAGTGAGATACGGGCCCAGGCAGCGAGTCGAATCGACGCCGAGGAGGGGGGGCTGGCCCGAGGGTGGTGTGAGAGTAATGACTGGTCCGACAGAGGGTAGTGGTACAAGAGGATGGTGATGGTGGTAGTGGAGGTGGGAACGGTGGCGCGGGTCGTTTCCGTCGAGGACTCGATCGCGAGGGCGAAGAGAGGAGGGCGAGAAAGGAACAAGAGAGAAACAAGAGAAGGAAAGCGAGAGCGAGAGAGAGAGAGCAGCAGCGAACCGGCAAGCAAGTAAAATGGGCGCAGCCGGGCTAGCTGGCCCGCTAATCAGCTGTCTCTCGCATGGGCCCCCCCCCGGACCAAGTGTGCAACATGAACAAACAGCAGATCTGGCAAAAAATGCCAAGATGGGAAAAAAAAGGAGGGCATCCTGCGGTGCGCCAACGGGGCGGGCGGAGAGGGTCATGCGATGAAGCTTGCAGAAAGGAAGAAATTCTCGGGCCAGGTACAGCCGCCCAACAGCAGCCAGGGCAACCAGGGCGGCCAGGATGGCTGGCGGAAAAGTGTTGGCTCCGGGAGGCCCTCTTACACCGTCGGCCTGAAGTCTGTCTGACTTGACTCGCTCCTGTGGCTGGCGGCTAGATGGGGATGCACCCAGAGGGGTACACGAGGGAGAGCCACATGCAGAGGGTTCGGGATGCATGCGTGCGGAGGGGCGCGGAGGAGTACACGCAGAGCCGTGGAGGGGAGGGGATACGCGCAGAGGGGTGCAAAAGGGCAACCCGCAGATGCGTCTATTGGGTCGTGCGAGGGACAGGCCGGAGCCTGATTCTATTAAAATCAGGCCAGAATGCCCCCCCCCGAGTGGCCTGTCACGTCCATGGCAGAAGTCTCTGCACACCTCCCCACCATTTCCTTTTCTCTCCCACCCTTTTCCTAAAACCTTTCTCTCGCCAGCAATACAGATCAGGCTCCCGTATTATTTCAATTCCCTATCCTCCCTATATTTTAACGTTGGAGAAAAGGCCTGATAGAAGCCCAAGTTCAGAAAGCGCGATCTGGCCTCGGAGGAGTCTAATGAAATCAAGGTCTTAATAGAGGAAGAATAGGCTTCTCTTCCGTAGGCCTCTATTAACAGATAGGTTATAAAGATCCTAAAAATTTTAGTAAACTATATCAGGATAAGAGGCGCTCCAATAGGCGCCTAGATTTTAGGGTTCTTTTTCTATAGCGTGGTCGAGATATCGTAGAAATAAAATAGGGGTCAGTTGTCTATAGTGTGTACAGACTTCTGCGACCGACGTGCCTGTACAGCCCGTGGCCACGCAGTAGCCTACCGGGGATGTATCAGTATCTGCCAGATGTAAGCCCGGCCGCCCCGGAGCCCCCGGCCGCCACAATTCCCCGGCCGCCACAACCCCCCGGCCGCCCCGAGATATTCAGCCTGACGGAAGGCCGGCAAAGACCGCCGGCAGACATGCAAGCCCCCCTTCCTTTCTCCTTTGCCAGCCAAGCAGCCCCCCAATTTGGCCTACCACTTGCCCGGGCCCCCATCCCTGCCAAATTCACGCCTCTGATGCGCCTCATCCACCAGCATACGGATACTCGTAAATGATATCGAACAAAGAAGCTGCGGCCCCCCCGCCAGCCGCCAGATTACATCCTGAAAGGGCT
Source organism: Bertia moriformis (assembly GCA_025802115.2). Classification (NCBI taxonomy): domain Eukaryota; kingdom Fungi; phylum Ascomycota; class Sordariomycetes; order Coronophorales; family Bertiaceae; genus Bertia; species Bertia moriformis. Next base: position 20,984 of record JAOYNC020124396.1, read on the forward strand.
GCACCAGTTCGGAGGAGGAGCAGCCAGCTCGGCCGCTTCATATACTTGCTTGGCTCGCTCGGCTCCTCGCCAAGTCACTCCTTGCTGGCCTCGGACTTGGATACCTTCTTTCTTTCCATTTTTCGTTTTGCCCTCCTTCGGCTTTTGACATTTCCTCTTGCATATCCCCCTTTACCCAGCCCCAGCCAGCGGCGACCGCCAAACCAGTGCCGAGGCTTACGGGTTCAAGCTCTTCTTCTTCTCTTCTTTTCTTGCCGATCTATCAAGCACCCCTCGCCGGCCGAGGCTTCCACCTTCCCGATCTCTTCCCATCGACGCAGCAGACACCTCCCCAGGCTCGCTGGGCCGAGCCTTGCCTCGTTTATTGTCCCCCGATCCGACCGCCGATCCGACCGACAATCGCCGGTTCAAGTCTTCCCCAGGTTCGCTGGTTCGAGCCTTTCTTCGTCTATTATCCCCCCATCCGACTCCCCCGTTCGGCGGTTCAAACGTTCGTTCTCCTCATCCAGTCTTGTTGGCGCGTCGAGTATCACCTCTTCGCGGGCTCGCCGGCTCGGCCCGAGCTCCTCGCGGCCTGCGGGTTCAAGCTTCGTCCCTCTTTTTCTCTGCCACCGATTCATCGAATCTCTCCTGCTGTTTCCTTGCTCGTCCGCGGTACGTTCAGCCACTCCTTAGGCTTGCCGGTCCGAGCTTCCCCCCGTCTTTACGTGATCTGTCGCCGACTCATCCAGCGTAAGTCTTTTCGTTGTTAAAGTATCCGTCCTCTGTGCTTATCGGCCGCGAGGTTGATGGACCGCTGCCATACTAACGCGGAGAAAAGGCTCTTCCACCGCCCCGGCAAGCATCTCCGGCACTTGCCAGTTCGAGTCGCCGCAAGACGTCCAGTCACCGTCCCGAGAAGAGTCTCCAGGACCGGCCCGGTCGAGCGGCCGCAAGAAGAGATCTTCCCGCCGCCCGCCAAGCATCTCCAGGACTCGCCGGGTCGGGCTCCCGCTCATCAGCTCCGCCGAGACCCGCCATGTGCCGCTACGACTTCGACCAGTTCCGGTGCCGACACTTCTTCCCTACCGGCAGCGAGCCATGCGGGCATAGGGGATGCCGGAGAAGGCTCGAGCAGATACATACCCTGGAGGGGCTATGCCCCGACTGCGCCGCCAAAGCCGCCACTCCTTCATCTCCCGCCGGCCCCCCTCCGCCCCCGGCCGCCGCCTTCTTCGACTGGCTTGCCGATCAGCAGGGCCGCTCTGTCGGCTCGAGTTGCTCGGGCCGAGCGGGAGGGGCGAGGCCGGGCTTTCCTCGCCGGGTGAGGAGCGACAGTACCGTGGTCGAGGTTGGGAGTCCCCGGTCGTCGATCAGCGACGGAAACTGGGGCGAGAGCGACGCGGGGGGGGCTGGTCCCCGCCCCGTGGGAAGCGGCGCCGACAGAGGCAGGCCTGTCGAGAGCAACGCCGGCGCTGCCCCCCGCTCCACGAGAAGGGCCGGAACTGGGAGGAGCAGGACCGGGACTGGGTCCCGCGCCATGAGCACCAGCAGCAGCAGCAGCCTGCACGAGAGCGGCGGCGGTGGCCGCCCTCGCTCTACGGCCAGGGACTCCGACGACTTCCGAGCTGCTGCCCCCCCCGCCGTGAGAACATCCAGCACCGCATACGAGATGACCGTCCGCGCTGGCGCCGGCCCTTGCCCCATGAGCAGCAGCAGCAGCGTCGGCGGATACGAGATGGCCAATCCTGCCGCCCGCGCCACGAGCGTGAGCAGCCTGGACGAGAGCAGTCCGGACGAGCACGGCACCGGGGCCGGGCCCCGCGCCACGAACAGCCACAGCGGAACGGTCTACGACATCAAGTCCGGGGCTCCTTCCCGCAGAACGGGCAGCACCGCCGGCATCAACACCACCGGCACTGCCAGACCGGGTGATGGAAACGCCGGAGCCGGGCCCGGCTCCGGGAGCACCCGCGAGCCGCACGGGAGCAAGACCGGAGCTGGCCCTCGGTCCATGAACAGCGTCTCCATGAACGCCGGTGCCGGCTCTCGCTCCATGGGGAGCAGCAGCAAGGTCCACAACAAGAACATCGGAACGGGGCCCCGCTCCGCGAGCGCTAGTAACACGCGCGAGAACACGGCCGGCGTTGGCTCTCGCTCTATGGGTAGCAGCAGCAGCTACGAAAGCAACGCCGCTGCCGCCCCCTCCCGCGCCATGCGCATCATCGGCCGGCCCGAGACCAACAACGACACCGGAGCAGGCCCCCGGCCCGCAAGCAGCAGTAACAGAGTCTACGAGACCAACACCGCAGTCGTCCGCCGCTCCCCCCGTGCCAGGGACATCACCAGTCGCCTGTATGAGGACGACCCCAGAGCCGGCACTTGCTCTACCAGAAGCAGCGGCTACAAAATCAATACCAGTGCTGCCACCCACTACGAGAGCAGAACTCGATCTAACCCTCCCTTCAGGGGAAACAGCGGCTACGAGACCAACGCCGGGGGTGCCCCCCGCGCTTTGAGCACGACCAGCCCGTACGAGGACAACGAGACCAGACCGGGCTCCCGGCCCACGAGCAGAGGCAGCGGCGGCAGCGGCACCAGTGGCGGAACCAGGGTCTGCGACAGCAGCGACAGTACCGCCCCTGGGCCCGACAAAAGAATCCCCACCCTTCTCTCGAGTCCGCCACCAAGCAGCCGCGGCGGCAGCACGGTCACAACTACCACCAGCAGCAGCAGCGCGGCGACCGCCCCCCCGACCGGCTCTGGCCAGCTGCCCTTATCCACCACCCTGACTAGCACTCAAGGCACCAACCGCAGCAGCTTCGGAACTTTCGTAGAGCGGTGCCAGCCGAAGCAGTCGCGATCCTCACGGCCCGGCCCCCCCCTCGAGCACGCCGACTCGCTCCGCTCGCACCCTATCTCTCCCGCTCTGACTACGGCCGCCGCGTACCTTCAGGTGCCGCCGCCGCCGCAGCAGCAACAGCAGCGGCTGTTCCAGACCCCAGCGGCGACCACTGGTTCCCAGGACATCAGCGCCATCCTATTCGACGACCGCGGCCGCAGTCTCCCGGGGTCGACCCCGGCCGTGGGGACTCTCCGCAGAGCCAACGCCCAGATCCACGCCCGGGGTCACACCACGTCACGGACCAGCTCGAGGCCGGCCAGCCGCGAGTCGGACGTCATCGACAACGAGCTTTGGGCTGGAGCCAACAAACATGAGGATACTTGGGGCCTGCATGAGGGCCGCCAGAGGGACCTCGAGATAGAAAGGGAGAGGTGGAGTCAGGCGCTCATCACCGCGGCCCCCAGTGCCGGCCCTGGCTCGATCAAGAGCAGCATCCCGACCCAGGGGAGGGCGCGCCCGAGACGCGCCCCTGCCGCCGACGAGGGCGGCGCGGGGAGACCATCGCGGACTGCGGTAGATCCGGACTGCGGTCGGGCGCGGGAAGCCCCGAATTCCTCGCGATCGCGCTCGCGCCCTCGCCAGAGCCCTGCGAGGTCTGGGCTGGACCTGGCAAACAAGCCTTTGCCACCGCTCCCCATTGACGACGCCGCCGCCGCGCCCACCGCCGCCGCTGCGACCCCCGCCCCGCCGTCGTCCCACTACAACGACGAGCTCTTCTTCCCCTCGCCGCGTCGCACCTCGAGCGCGGCCTCGTTCATCTCCGCACACGATATGGACGCGATCGAGAGGGCGACCAGCATCCGAGACCGCATCCCTTCCAGGCCGTCATCCCACTACAACGACGAGCTGTTCTTCCCGTCGCTGCACCGCACCTCGAGCGCGGCCTCATTCATCTCTGCCCAAGATATGGACGCGCTCGAGAGGGCGACCAGCGCCCGAGACCGCCTCGCCGCCGAGCCGGCCTTTCACGACAACGACGAGCTCTTCTTCCCATCGCCGCGCCGCACCTCGAGCGCGGCCTCGTTCATGTCGACGGAGGACATGGATGTCCTCGAGAGGGCGACCAGCGTCAGAGACCGACTCCGGAGTCACCTTCAAAAGCCGGTTCGGCGCCCGCACTTTTCCCTGGCGGAGCTCGACGACCTCCTGGGATATGGGCCGGGCCCGGCCGGCGCGCCGGCCGAGACGAGCGACGACCTACCAAACCTGGAGAAAGCGCCTCACAGGGGTAGCCGGGTGTGAGAAGCGGGGGAGGGGTGGGACGGGACGGGATGGGATGGGATAGCATGAAATGGGACGGGCTGGGGAGAATGAAATAGGAAGGGATAGGGTAGAATGAAACGGGATGGGATAGGGTAGAATCGCATAATAGATTGATGAGCTGGACTTTTCCCGACCACCGGGGATCCACTATAACTTGATGTACACCAAACGCAGCCGTGGCGCCGCTCTTGATCTTCAGATACGACCAGCCGTGTTCCAACAGCGCGTGTTGGGACCGATCGATAGATTCATTATGCCGCCACTCGGCAATCCAGGCCGGGACGGATATAATCCAGACGGGTGATTGAGCCGGACATCCAGCGGTGTGTTCATCCGTCCGTTGATAATATTAAGTAAGGCCTAGGAGCAGCAAACAACAAAATAGACCCGACCTTCTGCATCCTGAAATAACCATATTTTACCCTGATGAGTCTCTGGCCTACCTATTTTAAACTTATGAGAGGCTGGCCCAGGGTCGGTAGACTTTAGAGCGGTAAATAGCAATAGTTTTCTTAATTTTATCCATTTTATTCTCTCTTCTATCCATTCTGTTGTCTTTTGATTCGGCGTCATTTCATCATTCTAATCTCCACACATTCATCTCATCACGGCGACTCCTCTGGCCAGAGTGCTCCGAGCTCTGCTCCCTCCCTCTCCGGCTCGTTTTCCGGCTCATTTTCTGGGAGAAATGGGGTAGAGGCTTGCTCTGTGTACTGCCTGCTTCCGCCACTGTTGTGTGCGCGAGACTGAGGAGGGCTCTCCCTCTCGACCCGCGCAGCCGCCCTCTCGTACTTGGCCTTTGATGAGAGACCTCCTAACGCCGGCACCCGCCCTGGTGTCTCGTTTGCTGACGCCAGCTACGGAAGCCCTCTGGTCTCCGTCGTCACCACCGGCAACACGACGCCCTCGTCGCTCGCTATCGC
>JAOYNC020124486.1:0-26033 GCA_025802115.2 Bertia moriformis
CCAGCCGAATCGCGATGTCGCCGCGCAGGTCGAGTCGTCGAAGGGCAACGCGTACTTCACGAACGACAAGATCCGGAACAACTCCGTGGTCGAGACCGCACTGCTGTGCAAGTCAGGTCGCCTGCTGCGCGAGAGCGATCAGGGCGTGGCTCTCTCCGCGGGCCGGCGCGTCGATGGTCCGGGCCCTGGCCCTGCCCGGGGTCATGACGTGCTGCAGCCGGCGGGCGGCGCGGGAGATGCAGGCCGGGTCCTTGGATTCGAGCGCATCCAGATACTCCTGCTTGGTCTCGGTCTCGAGCAGGGCGGGGAAGAAGTCGCGGGCGATGATGCGAGCGAGGCCGCCGATGTAGGTGTCCTCCTCCAGGACGGTCTTGGGCCGCTTGATCTTCTTAGCCGCCGGCAGGGGGGGCGGCATCAGGTCGGTGTCGGTCCGCTTGCGCACAAGCGCGCCGGTCGGGCGGGGAGTGGACATGGCGGCGGCGGCGGAGGAAAACCGAAGATGGATCCCAATCCCAAGTCCAGATAGCCCAGATTTGCTCAGATTTGGCCAGATTTGACCAGCGTTTCGCAGCTTTGAGAAGGGGCCCGCGAGGAAAGGGGTCGAGGGGTCGAGGGGGTCGCGTGGAGGTTGACTCTGGACTGACCTGGTAATGGCAGGGCTGAAAACCGAAACCCGAAACCGGAAAGCTGAAAAGGCGAGGTCACCGAGTGCAGGCTCTCATGCACGTGCGCGTCGTGCAGCCACCAAGCCAACCAATGTGTGGAAGTGAGTGAGGCTGGGCTGGGCTGGACCGGGCTGGGCCTGCCGGTTGGTGCTATGCTACTGCTGCCATGGCTGCTTGCCACACGGCCCGCCCGCCGCCCGCCCCCTCCCTCACTTCCCCTTCTCCCCCTCCTCCGCTGCTGGCAGCGAGGTGCGCACGAGACCCTGTGTGATTCGATCGGGATCCGTCATTGACAGCCAGGCTCTCACATATTTTCTACATATTTTTGATATTTTTGATAAGCCCGCTTGCCCCCTTCCCTGCCATATACCATTGGTCGTGTCCGGGTCTTCGTCTATTCTCGGTTTTCTTTTTTGCTTGCCGCCTACCTGCCCCCCTTCCTCTGTTCCCGTTATTCAACTACTTGTCAACCGCCCGTCAACCCCTCCCCCACCATCCGTGTCGAACGGGCTGCAGGTTATTCTTACCACGTACTCGCATCCAGCATCCACCGACCCATCCCCATCCCCATCCCCGAGCAACGGCCATGCCCACAGACAAGGAGCGCGCGGTCGAGTTCAAGAATGAAGGGAACAAGGCCTTTGCGGCCCATGACTGGCCCAAGGCCCTAGAGCTGTACTCGAAGGCGATCGAGCTGGACGGCACCCAGCCGACGTTTTTCGCCAACCGAGCCCAGGTTTGTGCTGCCGCCGCCGCTGCCGCTGCCGGTGCTGCCACTGCCGGTGCTGCTGCCGCTTCCGGTGCTGCTGCTGCTCCTTCTGCTGCTGCTTCTGCTGCTGGTCGCGTGAGCGCACAGTTCCTCTGACCCTGCACCCCCCCTCCCCTGCGCACAGGCCAACATCAAGACCGAAGCGTACGGATATGCGATCGCCGATGCCACGAAAGCGATCGACCTCGATCCCAAATTTATCAAGGTCTGCTCCATCGCCACATCACTCGACTCGGCCGGGACGGCGAGTCGAGTCGGAACGACAAGTTGGAACTTGGCCTGTTGGGACTTGGGCTGACATGCCCCCCCCTCCCAGGCCTACTACCGGCGCGGTCTTGCCTTGATCGCCATAGTCCAGCCCAAGTCGGCGGTCCAAGACTTTAAAGAGTGCGTGCGGCTCGAGCCCGCCAACAAGGACGCCCGCCTCAAGCTCGAGGAGTGCACCAAGATTGTCCGCAAGCATGACTTTTTTGCCGCCATCGAGATCGGCGACGAGCCGTCGGCCGCCGAGGGCCTGGACCTGGACGCCATGGTGGTCGAGCCCGAGTACGACGGCGCCCGACTGGCGAACGAGATGACCATGGAGTTCATCGACGACATGATAGACCGGTTCAAGAACGGCAAGAAACTGCACAGGAAATACGTGTACCAGATCATCCTGGCCGTCAAGGACATCGTGTACCAGGAGCCGACCATGGTGGAGATGGAGATCCCGCCCGACTGCCGGATGACCGTGTGCGGCGACACCCATGGTGAGTGCCGAGTCAAGGGAAGAGGAGGCGCAGGGGATACGAGGCGCAGAAAAGACATGAGGAGCAGAAAAGACAAGAGGACCAGAAAATACAAGAGGAGCAGAGAAAATAAGAGGAAAGACGCAAGGCCCAGACCGGGATTGGCTGCCTCCCGCTGGCTGCGACTCGCTGCGACTCGCTGCGACTGACTGGCACTAACTAAATCGGCGCGACTGCACAGGCCAGTTCTTCGACCTGCTTCACCTGTGGCAGATCAACGGCCCGCCCACAGAGAAGCACTACTACCTCTTCAACGGCGACTTTGTCGACCGAGGATCGTGGTCGACCGAGATCGCCCTCACCCTGTACTCGTACAAGTGGCTCCGGCCCGGCTGCCTGTTCCTCAACCGCGGCAATCACGAGGCCGACGACATGAACCGGCTGTACGGCTTCGAGGGCGAGTGTAAGCACAAGTACAATGACCGGTACGTCCGCCTCCACCTCCAGCTCGGCCTCGGCCGCCATCATCGCCATCATCGCCACCGTCGCCATCATCGCCATCACCGCCATCACGCCCCACCCGACCGGCCCTCTGGCTGCCCCGCTGACCCTCACAAGCGTGTACCGGCTCTTCTCCGAGAGCTTCTCGGCCCTCCCGCTCGCCACCCTGATCGGCAAGCGCTTCTTCGTCCTCCACGGCGGCCTCTTCTCCGACGACGAAATCACCCTCGACGACGTGCGTCGGCTCGACCGCCACGCCCAGAAGCAGCCGGGCCATTCCGGCCTGATGATGGAGATGCTGTGGACCGACCCCCAGGAGGAGGAGGGCCGCGGGCCCAGCAAGCGCGGGGTCGGGCTCCAGTTCGGGCCCGACGTGACCAAGAAGTTCTGCGAGCGCAACGGTCTCGAGGCCATAATCCGCAGCCACGAGGTCAGGATGGGCGGGTATGAGGTGCAGCACGATGGGAGATGCATCACGAGTAGGTCCCCGGCCCTGTTCCCCCTCACATGTACCCTCTTCCCTGCCCCTTCTCCCCCGCGCCTTACACCGTCCCCTCTTTTTTCCGTCCCCCCTTTCCTGCCCCCCCCTCCCTGCCCCTCCTTCCCCGACCGGTGGCCGGATCCTGACAGCCAACGCAGTCTTCTCGGCACCGAAATACTGCGACTCGACCGATAATAAGGGCGCCTTCATCAAGATTGGCCCCGACTACAAACTCGAATACGAGCAATTTGACGCTGTCCCGCATCCGGACGTGCGTCCAATGGTAAGGAGAATCATCTCCGACCCTGGAACTCTGGTGGCTTGCTTGCAGTCCGACTGACAACCTGTTGCAGGCCTATGCCCATAGCTCTCTTCTGTCATCCCTGTATTAGACTGGCCGGCTTGCGGCTTGCGGCTTGCGGTTCGCGGCTCGCGGCTCACGGCCTGGAGTTGCTGTGCTGGTAGACTATGGGAGCGTATGGCGATGCATCTGAGGGTGGTGTTATATGTGAGGGGCAAAAACCGGCGTATGGGAGCAGGCAGGCAGGCAGGCAGCATGCGTGTGGCAAGTGGTGATGGGGGGGGGTCGAGACATGCCCGTTCAATAGGACTGCGTCTGCGTATGTAGGCCGTCGCCAGTTTTCTGTTGGGTAGACAAGTGAGGGTGAGCGGTGAGCATATGGAAGGCATGCGGGAGGTTGGAGTTTCTCCACCTGGCCAGCAACTTGGCGGTTCTGTGGAATGAATGATCGCCGAGTTTCGTTTGTTCCGCCGCGGCCCGTTCGCCATGGCCAGATCATCTGCGAGTTATTCGCTCGACCATGTCGGAAAAGGGCGCCTTCCCTTCCCTCAGCCCCACCAAAGCCTGGCCTGGCCGTCCGTCTGTCAATCCCGAGACAGCATACATCCCAGCCGATACCCTCTCAACCTCGGGGTGGATTTGGTGGTCCATTCAGCCACCAGGGCCCGGCCCGGCCCGGCCTGGCCGTTCGTCCGTCCCCTCCAAAACAGCATGCTCCCCACCAATCGAAACATCCTCCTCGGCCTTAGGACACACCTGCTAGCCCCTGCACCCCCTCCGCCCGCTCCGGCCCGTCCGGCCCGTCCACCCGCCAGAGCCTGGCCTGGCCGTCCCGGGAGAGCATGCTACCCAGCCAGTCGGAGCAGCCCCTCAGCCGCAGCACGCAACCGACAGCCTCCCCGCCGCCCACGTCGACCGCAGTGCCCGCCCAGGCCGCGATCGAGGCCGCGAACCGGCCCAGGTCGTCGCGCGGGACCCGCACCCAAGCCTCGGTCCCGCGCACCGCCAGCACGTCGACCGGGACTGAGGCTCCGGTCAGGCCGAGGAACTGGCCCAGCGCGGCCGCGCAGTAGGATCGCACCTGCAGCGCGTCGAGGGCGGGGAGCGAGGCAGAGCCGGCCGACGGCGGCGGCGGCGGGGTGGCGGTCGAGAGCGAGAGGTGTACGTACGAGTGAGGCGGGGAGCGGATCGTGCAGGTGAGGTACTCGTGGGGGGAAGCCGAGGGGGGCGGGGCCGGGGCCGGGAGTCGCATCTTGTCTGTTTGGCTGCTGATGCGGCCGGCCCGCTGATTTTCGTTTCTGCTGCTGGTGTTGGCCATGCCAGGGCTGGCTGGCTGGCTGTGCGACCGGGCCGCTGATTTCCGCTCCTGCTGGTGTTGTCTCGCAGCCGTGGCCCGGGCCCGGTGGCTTTGCCGTAATTCTCGCATTGTCTGTCCACGCCGACATGGCGCGGCGAGCAGCCGGTGGTTATTATGTAATCGTACCATCCCGGTCACCCCGACCCTCGTTCGCTGAAGTTGAAGCGAACACCGAGCACCTAACACAGGCGCGCGAAATGACCACGCCTTGCCCGCGGGGCTCCCAGAGCAGCAACTAACATCCCGTCTTGATCACCCCCCCGTCTTCATTATCACCACCATGGTGGAAAACTACGTGACGCCGGGCCAGTACCGCCATATGCGCGCGTGCATGGTGTGCGCCGTTGTCATGCTACACTCGGTAGGCACCCTCCCTCTCTCTGCTCGTACCGCTCCCCCTCCTCCCCCCTCCTCCCCAACTCTCTCTATCCATCCCTCTATCCTCCTGGGCTTGTCTCTCCCCTCTCCCCTCTCTAACCTGCCCGCCTCTCCAGCGCTTCCTACGCGAGGGCTGCCCCAACTGCGAAGAATACCTCCACCTTAAGCATTCCAGCGAGCAGATCGACGCGTGCACGTCGCCGGTCTTCGAGGGCGTCATCACCCTCGCGAACCCGGTCCGGTCTTGGATCGCCCGGTGGCAGCGCCTCGACAAGTACGTCCCCGGCGCGTACGCGATCAAGGTGTCGGGCCAGCTGCCGGACGAGATTCTCGCCATGCTGGAGGAGGAGCGGGTCGCCTATGTTCCGTACGTGGTTTCTTTTTTTTCAGTTCCGCTCGGGTAGCCCAGTTTCCGGCTGGTCTCCCTCTCATGCCTGGAGCTTCGGTTAAGGGCAAGTGAAATGGGGGGGGAAAGGCTGCCTATGCCTGGGTTGACTTTGTGGCGCAGGCGCGACGGTACCCAGAATGATGCCGACTAGGTTGCGGACGATGGGGAGCCGGCGCCGGATCAGGCGGGAACTGAGTTCTCGGGCTGTCAGAGGGCGAGGATGGCCATGGCAGGGAGAGCTGGAGGGAGATGACCGCTGCGGTGTGGGAGAAGAGGGGGATGTGGGCCTCATCGTGGACTACTGGCATCACCAGAGGATGAAGTGGACCACTGACATCCTGGACTAATGCCATCGGAGGAGGTTGGGATGTGGTCTTCGCCGTGCACTAACGCCACCAGAAAAGGATGGGATGTGGTCCTCCTTCGCGTGGACCATGACCACTGTGAGAGGGGGCCGGTATGTGCACCTGCCTGCGAGGTCTTTTAGCGGGGAGTTTGAGTGTGCCCTCCCCCCCCGTACTTGAGGGAAGGGGTTGTCCGTCTGGGGCGTTAAGTTTTAGGGTCTGAGTGAATGGTCATGTCTGATTAGGGCGCATGCCGGTCGAATAATCAACCCCGTCGTCGCACGGCGTGGCCATGATGTTATCCCCGTCCGCGACTCGTGCTGACATCAGCAGCGGAGAATTCAATGTTAGATAAGTGGCTGAGGGTGGCCAACCAAACCGTTACCCTCCCCTCGTCCCCCGGTCTCGCGGTCATCGTCCTCCGAGGTCTCTGGCTGGCCGACCGAGATGTGACTTTTCGGATTCCGGATTCCGCAATCGGCAGTCCGCGGTCCGAACTGATTTGGGACGGTGTGTGTGTGTGTGTGCGTGTGGGTGTTATGATCGGAAACGGTGTTGAGGAGACACGGCTGCTATACGAGGCCTATTCGTCCAGTTTCTCCCGCCCGACCCGCGCTCGCTCCGATATGCCGGGCCTCCGGCATCGCCCTCATATGGAAGAGGTCTGGCGCCGCGCCCACCCACACAGCCAGCTTCTCCAAGCGACATCTGCTCACTCAGATATTTCATTTCAATAGTAAACTTGGCAACAGTAAAAGTAGAGCTCTAATAATAATCCCAGCCTTCCGCGATGACCCCTCACCCCTCGGGAGATCCAGTCCGCCTTGGCCCAGCTTCCGCAATCGACATGTACTCATCCTAACAAGCCCGCCACGCCGTCATCGCCCTCAGATCGAGGTCTATCCGCCCCCCCCCCCCCCGGCCAACTGCTCATGCAATCTACCCTAATACTAATACGCTGGGTCTCCGTCAAGGAGAGATCAGCTCGGCGCGAGCTAATGTCCTCTCCATACGATGAGGGCGAAGACAGAGGCCGGCTATGGAGAATTTAGCACGCCGCGAGCTGCTCGATGTGACGGAGACCCGGCATGCAGGCGCAGGCGGGCGAGCTCTTCCCGCGGACTGCGGCGGGCGGACAGCGGTTCTGGGTGAGCAGGCGGCGAGAGGCCGCCCGAGTGACGCAAGGGCTATGACGGTGACCCGGCTCGTGTGTGTTTCTATGTATGTGCATGTGTGTGTGAGCATGTTTACTCATCACCGCTATTTGTCTTTAGGCATCGGCCAGCTCGGAATTATCATTTCGCTGGGGAGACCCGGCCGGAATGTTAGGGCGAGCAGGGAAATGGGCTCCGGTTCCAACCCGCCACATAAGAAGCGGATTTTGCATGGAACGGCCGGTCCGTGGCGTGGCGTGGTGAGGGCGATGACCGGTCTCCGTCATCGCTATCATACCGAGGGCGACGAGCTGATCTCTCCATGGTCGACCTCCGTCATCACCATCATATTGAGGGCCCAGCTCGCGGCGAGCTGATCTCTCCATGGCCGGCCTCCGTCATCACCATCATATTGAGGGTCCAGCTACCGGCGAGCTGATCTCTCCATGGCCGGGCTTCTGTCATCACCATCATACGGAGAGATTAGCTCGCGGCGTGCTGATCTTTTCATGGCCGGGCCTGCGTCATCACCATCACCATGCCGACCTTCAGCTCGACTTCTCGATCCGGCTTAACCGCCACGAACCAATCTCCAAAATCCAGACTAACCGCGCCGCAAACCAAACACCGATCCGCTCTCTCGGCCGGTTCTGTCTCGGCCAGTGGCAGCCAACACGTCACTCTCGTCACACCTCTGTTTCCCCAGCCAGCCAGCCAGTAGACCAGCACTCCCAGTCACATTTGGCCACTTAGACGCCCGCTCTCGCCGTCGGGGCGCCCACATATTTGCCACCGCAGCCGATCTTCCGTCCGGCCGAGCTTGAGGCCGTTGGCTGGCTGGGGGGGGGCGGCCGACTGGCCGACTGGGGTGCTGGGAGCCTGGGAGCCTGGCGGTGGCCAGGCTGGGGTCTGCCGACCTGGCTGCCGGCGAGAGGCACGGCTGGCCGAGCAAAGTTCGACGGTGACTGGAAACCCCAACACGTATGCGCCACACCCGCGCCGGCCTGGTGCGAAGCGAAGCGGATCCTCGTACATGGCCGCTTCACGAACACGAGGTCTCGGTCTCAGTCTCGACTGTGTAAGCAAGCAGGCAAGCAAGCAAGCAAGCAGGCTACCTGCCTCTGTCGGCCTCAGTGTTCTACCACTTACCGCGCTTACCTATATTAGTGTGTTGTTGCCTTGCCTGTCCGACCGTCAGTTGCATGAGATGAGGCAGGCAGGTTCCAAAGAATGTGTCTCTCCTTCCCGAAAGAGCCATGGCCATCCCTCGCACATATTTCCTATTTCTCCCGGTCTGCTCGAGCGAGCGAGTGAGCCACCCAGCACACCCACACCCAGACCCACACCCACACACGGGGGTTCCGGCAGGAGCTGGCTCCGCTGTGCGCCTCGACGCGGCCGGATAGGCATGTCTCTTCCACTTTGCAGTGCCGCCGGTGGAGAAGGCAGACGGAGAGATGCAGATAGAGGAGAGATGGTGGACAGAGAGAGATATGACGGACAGAAATGAGACGGTCGGCCGGATAAAACGCTCCCTGGCGGCTGGGTCCGCCAGGACCCGCTGTCGTCATGGCGCTCGCACTCCCGGATGCAGATCGCCCCCCCCTTTACTCCCGCAGGCTCACCCTCCCGTATGCAGATCGGCGCTCCCCGCCGCTCTCGCCGCTCTCGCTGCCCTCTTCTTGCCCTTTCCTGCCCCCTCCCTGAGGAGAGGAGAACGGCGTCATAGTGGGCTGGTTCGAATCCGAATCTGTAGCGTATAGGCTGGATGCCGCCGCGTCAGGCACGCACCGGACGGACAAGAGGTGCGACGAGGCCACCGCGCCAAGACCAGGTCTGGTCTCACCGCGCGCGGAGCAGACAACAGCATCTCGACAGGTCGGGTCACTGACATGCCGCTAAGGATGAGGGATGTGACAAGAGATGCGACTCGAGGGCAAGCGAGACGACAACCGAGAGGATAAAAATCAGACGAGATAGTCAGCTCATGACGGCAAACCGGGGTGCCATGGCAGGAAAATGGGGTGGCAGCCGGACAGATGGCGAAGAGCCAAGGGGGCGAGGGCCAGTTGGCCGAGACTGGACGGAGGAGGGTGTGACGCTGCCCTGACGTCGCGAGCCGCGATGCAGCAAGACTGAGCAGCAATGCCAAACCGAAAGTGACAAACGGAAATAAGCGAGCGGGCGAGTGGACGATGGGGATGATGATGAGCCGGCGGAGCAGATGAGATGAGCAGTCGAGCAGGGTTCCGTTTCGGTGCCGTCAAGAAAACGGTGACATCACGGGGCGTCTCCGCAGTGGGGCAGAGGGGGCGACGAGGAGATTGGATTCAACTGCCGGACCCCTGGAGAGCCGTCATGATATTGCCGGTGCGCGCGGCCCAACGGACCGGACGGACGGTGGATGATGACGAGCAGCGAACGATGGACAATTGACGATGGACTCTGTTCTTTCTCAAAGACGGCGGCCGCCATCTCCCGAGGCCGTGCAGCAGCCGGCATACTGTCTCTCCTGTGTGGCAGCGCCGAGGCGGGCCGAGTTTGGCGGGACGACAACAACAACAACAACAACAACAACAGCAACAGCAGCAGCAGCAGCCAAATCAACGAATCCATGGTTTGGGCACGGCATACACGGTGAGCAGGGCGGCGCGATCCCGCCATCGAAATTGTAGCGGTTAACAAAATACATGGGAAACCGAGCGCGGCGGGCATCGGCCATGGGAAATCCGGCCCAATTCCCATGCCGCCCATCTTCCCCTCATCCCGCTCTGAGCAGGGAATGGGCAGCACTGGCGATTTCACATGATACCAAGAACAGAACTACATCTCTCAGCGCCGGCCTGGCTGGCTGGCTGACTGGCTGGCGGCCTGCCCGGCGGCCTGCCTCTGTGGCAAGATAGCTGGTGGTGGTGCTGCTGCTGCTGGGCGGACAACCAACCGGCCAATGACATCATCCGACGCCGTATGCAGCAGGACCGGCGCACGCCCCTCTTTCGATGCCCCACCCGGACGAGGATGATGCGAGAATGGAGACGCATGCAGGCCTTGTCGATCTCTCACACGCCCCTACCTAAAACCATCATCCTTCATTCCGGCGCCGCGCCGGCGAGCGCGTGCGCGCGACCATGATGGAAAGCTCGCCCGACGATGACGACGGGCGGGGTGAAAAAAAACCGATGACGACGACGACTCTGCCCCAGAAAAACTGCCGTCGGTCGGCAGTTTTTCTGCCGCCGCCGCCGCCGCTGCCGCCGCCGCTGCTGCTGAGGCCAAGCTGCTGAGGCCAAGGACGTGGCTGGGGGAGGGGGCGGCGCCGGCGACAGCAGCAGCAGCAGCAGCAGCAGGCCTGGCCCGGCCTGTGGCCCGATGACGGAGCTGAACTTGCACACTTGTAGGGAAAAAGCACAGCCTCCCCCGCGCGTGCGCGCACTTGCAGGCCCATTAATCTCCAAGCCAATCTCACCAAGCGGCGTGGTTGACTGGCCCTGGACCCCGAAGGGCCAGACTTCTCAAGGGAGAGGGGCAACGCGGTGGCCAATAATGACATCGCCCATGACTTCAGGCCCCCGTCACGATCTGCAGGGTCTCTCAGGCCACTCTGCCGCAGCTTTTTTCCCGCCTCCGCTCCAAATTGCTGCCGCTGCTTCTGAATCTCTCGCTTTCCTGTCATTACGTAGTGCTGCTCTTGTCACCACGGACAGAGGCCGACCGAGTCCCCCCCTTCCATCTCCGTCTCCACCCCCTCCAGTGATATGCAGATGGCGCATCCACGACGCGGAAAAAGCTCAGGGTCTTGCCACACCTACGGCGAGAGGGGGTGTGTGAACTGACGTCGTGATTGGTCCACCCCCGGCACAAATTTCTGTTCGCCTTACGACATCCCGGCGACGGCGGCGGCGGCGGGGGGGAGGCCACACCTAATGATGATGGTCAGCGCCGATCAGCTGGGTTCGCTGCCGGTCTGGGTATTTTTCTCTTTTCTGTCGGTTTGGCCTTCGGGTTTGGCCGTGTGGATTTTAGAGGGCGAGGGCAAAAAAATGGGCCGCGGGGGGCAAACAGTCCTTCTGCCCCCAGTCCTTCTGCCGGCCTACATTAAGACCTCGAATGCGCCCTCTTTTCCTGACCTGTCTTCCCATCATCTTTGCATCTCGACACCAGCAGCCTCTCCAGCTTCTCTCTCATCTCACCAACCTGCCTCATCTGCTCCAACTTGCGCCCCTGAGCCCCACGACAAAACATTCCGGCCCTCCCTGCTCTCCCCACCACCAGCAAACCAGCCTCCTCAGTGCCCCCAGTGCCCCCCCATCCACCCAGAATGTCTTCCGCCATGGCCGCCTCTCAGGACATGCTCGCCAACTCGGCCGAAATGTCTCTCTCGGGCTCGCCGCGAGATCTCGTCGAGTACTCGCGCCGCATGTACGACCACACCAAGCAGCTGATGGGGCTCGCAGCCGGAGGCGCTCCGGCACCGGCGCCCGCCCGGTCCAGCTCCAGCAGCAGCTCCACGTACTCCGACACCCACTCGGCGCACCGCCAAACCTGCCATGCATGATAGGGAACGTCGTCGTCGCTGCCGTCGTGATTTCCCGTCGACGGCGACCAGCGGCCTGGCGCGACCTGGCGCGCGCCCGCCGCCCGCCCGTACTCCTCGTACCACAGCCATCTAGCCTACCTGCCATCGGATCGGTCGGCCTGCGCACACCACCCATGTTTTATTTTCTTGAGTGCTGGCCGAGCCAGGACTCGAGCGTCACGGAAGGAAACAAAAGGCGGTAGCCAAGGAAGGGGGGTTGTCTCGGCGTTCTTGGACTCGGAATTTGTGGCCTGGTGGGCTCCCCTCCCGGCCCGGCCTGACCATCTGTCTTGTATTTTATCTTGGGAATGGCGTTCGGCAGGCCGGGACTAAAGACCTGGGACGGCCGGGATTGGCGCATCTGGTTGGGGGGACGGAGCGGGCGGGGAGGGAAGCTAGGCCGGCGAGTTGCGTCTGGGCAACCGGCCCGCTCTCGGCAAGGACATAAATAGCCGAGCCATCTATAATCCGGTGGATCCGGACAATCTACACATATTAAACATGGAACTTCTCACCCGGCCGTGATCCTGTGCTGCAAATCTGTATAGGTCTTCAGACCATGTGGGGTGGTCGTGCCTCCAGAATCATCATTACCCTCGAAGACTGCTAGAAGATGCGGAAGCGGAGACGACGAAAATCACTAAAGATTATGGCGACTGGCTCCCGCCGGCTAGTACGCCTGCCGAACAGCGGCCTCACTATTTCCATCTCCCCGAATCAAGGCCCGGGAATATCGGACCAGAGAACATCAAATCACACCAGAACCGTACACTACTTCTTGAGCTTGATGCCCAGCGCCCCCGCATAGTCCTTCCTCTTCTTGCGCCTCGGCGCCGCCCAAGCCGATGCCGCGGTTGCGGCTGGTGGAACTGATGCTGGTGCTGGTGCTGGTGCTGCGGGTGCCGCTGCTGCTGCTGGTGCTGCCGCTGCTGCTGCTGGTGCCGCCGCTGCTGCCGGTGCTGTCGCCCCTTGCGTCGTCGCCGGGGCTGCCAGCGGCGGCGCCGGTTCCACCAGAGGGGCTGCTGCTGCATCATCCTCAATCTCGTCGTCCGGCTCCAGCAGCGCCTTCCGCTTCCGGTTAAACTCGCCCCTCGCGAGGCGGTCAAACTCTTCCTCCTCGCGCTGCCGCTCCTCGTCGTTGGCCCGGACCACGTCGTCGCCGTAGCCGGCGCCGTCCCGCTCGGCCCGGTCGATCCGGGCGTTGCGCTGCCGCTGCGCGTCCAGCGCATCCGCCACCTCCATCTCGCGCCGGGCGTACTGATCCTGCGCCTCGAGGTCGGCCATCGCGTTGCGCTCCTTGCCCTCCTCCTCGGCGGCCTCCTCGGCGGCCTCGCGCTCGAGCCGGTCCAGCCGCTGCTCGTCCGTCTCATCGCCCAGGGCCCGGTCGCGCCACGGCTCCATGTTACGCTGCGCGCCCTTGACCATGGCGTAGTCGTTGTTCTTGGGGTCGGTCCGGAACACGATCTCGGCCGAGCAGCGGGTGCACTTGATGGCGAAGTAGTAGATCTGGATAGTGAGGTACTTCTCGTCCAGCGGGGTGGTCTTGCGCGCGTTGAACTTGCGGCCCTTGTAGATGTACTCGCCGCACGTGAGGCACTTCATCGAGAAGGGCGCCATCAGCCGGACCGTCTGCTGGCGGGGGCCGGGGTCCTTGGGGCCGCGCCGGCGCCGGGTGAGCTCGCTCGGGTCGAAGTCGGGGGGGTAGTACTTGGTGAGGACCTTTCGTTCGGCCATGGCGGGGTCGGGGTGGGAGGCGGTATGGAATGGGGAATGGGATGGGGAACGGGACGGGGAACGGTGAGGAGGGAAAGCAGGATTCGAGAGTGTGTAGTTGGGCTGCGCAGCCGGGGCCGGGTCCGATTACATAATCGAACAACCGCTCGCGGGCCTCCTCATCACTCACACTCAGCATCCTCTGGCCATCCAAGCGCCCCCACCCATCGCACTGTCGAGATTCTGGACTAATAACGGCGTTCAATACATACAAACGCGCGCGCGCACACACCCATCCCGCCCGGTCTATCCACAAAGTCCGCCAACATGGGCAAGGCAGAAGTCGGGACGCCCAAGTACATTGACAACCGCAGCAAGCAAAAGGGCCTGACCAAGCTCGTACGTCGCCCTCTCTTCTCTCCTCGCGCCCCCTCCGTCAGACAGGATACAGGATACCGATTAACCACGTCGTCCGTGTCCCCCACCAGAACTTCTACTGCTCAGTATGCCAGCGGGCGATGCGGGACGAGAATGGATTCAAGATGCACACCCAGTCCGAGTCGCACGTGCGCCGAGTCGAGGAGATGGGCCAGGATGCCCGCACCTGGATCGAGGACCACAGCGCCGAGTTCCTGCGCGACTTCATCTCGCTCCTCAAGACGGCTCACGGCGAGAAGCAGGTCCACATCAACCACTTCTACCAGGAGTTCATCGCGGACAAGCACCACGTCCACATGAACGGGACCAAGTGGCGGTCGCTCACCGAGTTCGCCAAGCACCTGGACCGCGAGGGCATCTGCACAGTGGAGGATCGAGAGGACAAGGGCGTATTTATCGGCTGGATCGACGACTCGGCCGATGCGATCCGCCGGCGCGATATCCTGAAGCGGCGCACGTTCCAGGACCAGGCCGACGAGCAGATCCAAGAACGACTCATCCAGGACCAGATCAAGCGCGCCAAGCGGAAGGCGGGCGAGATGGAAGACGGCGCCGAGGAGGCGGACCGAGAATTGAAACGGGTTGAGGGGGAGAAGATCACGCTGTCGTTTGGGGGGAGCAGTAGGGCCGCGAAGCGGGATGGGGAGGACGGGGGGGCGTCGGGTAAGGAGGAGGAGAGTGGGAGGGGAGGTGGTGGCGACGGCGGGGGGGAGAGGGCGGCGGCGGCGGCCGGCGGGGACAAGACGGACGAGGAGAGAGACAAGGGCACGAGTCGCTCCGGGACCGACCTGGCCAAGCCGAACCGGTTTGGCGGGATCTCTCTCAAGCCAGCCAGGCCCCAGACCCGGAATGTGTTTGGGGGCGGGGTTGACGAGGAGGGAGAGGGAGACGCGGAAGCAGATGCGGCGCTGGCGCTGGCGGCGAAGGACAAGAAGGGGAAGCCGCACTCGACCCGGCACTTTGCGTCGACGGGGAGGCCGAGCGCGGCGCAGAGAATTATGCAGGAGGAGCGAGAGAGGATGCGGGGCGGGACAGGTGGGACTGGGGGTGGGGGGGGGGTCAGTTTCGGCCTGGCTAGGAAGCGGTAAGCTCGAGGGGTAGATTAATGATGCCCTGGGGTGTTCTTTTTATGCGAATGCCGGCCGCCAGCCCTTGGGGTGCCGGGTGGATGAAAAAAATGAATGGGGTTCTGGATGGGGTTCTGGATGGGGTTCTGGATGGGATCTGGTGGGTGGGCGTTCAAGTCTCAATTTCCCTGTGGTGTGGGCATGAGAAAGCGGAATTTGGCAGGGCTCCGTGCTGAGTCTAGATACAACCCAGTTGCGAGTTCTCAGGGCAATCTGCGGTTCCCAGCTGCAAGGGCTGGAAACGAGTCTGAGTCGGGCCATCTGTGGTTCCCAATTGCAAGTGCGAGAAACGAGTCCGAGACGGGGCCGTATGTGCTTCCCAGTTGGCAGTGCCAGATCTATTTCGATATATTTCCCATCTGCAGGTGGGCTGGATAGCGAGCCCGGACGGCGCTATCTACTGCACGTATTGACCCGGGTCTCAAGTGCTAGGTAACGAGCCCGCGACGGGGCCAGTTGCAACTGCCACCAGCTATCCGGACTCGGCCCGCGTCACGCCCGAGATACGTGATCCCCCAGTGCGGGGATTATACCTCCGTCGCGTCCGGGCCGGGCCATATTCCACGCTGTCCCCACCCCCCTCTGTCGTGAGGATTCGACAATCGAGGCATGTAGCCCCAGTCACCCACGCTGGATATCCGGGCCCGGACTGGCCGGTGCTTGGGTTGCCTGAACCGATCGTGGGCTAGCCCGTGTGATCAATCTTGACCAGACCAGACCGGAACTGGGCTACGTGTTATCTGGGCCCGGACGACGGCCCGCCGGTCATCTCGACCCGGACTGGCCCGTCCTCAATCCGAATTATTAAGTAATACCGCGGCCGGACAGGGCAGCTTGCTGTGCTGCACCATCCGCCGTCATGAGCATTCGATTCGGCCTGGGGAACATGTGCCGTACTTCCATAACCGTCCGTCTGACACCGGGGATCCTGTCCATCATTCCTATGCTGGATATCTCCACCCGGGCCCGACCCGATCCGCGTGCGGAACCACGTACCCCCCCCTCCCCGACCGCGAGCATTCAGGACCGCGCATACACCCCCCCCTTCATTTTCAAACCAGCCACCGCGATCCACCCCGAGCTCCACCTACGACCAACTTGCCCAAGTATCTTGGATGGCCCTGGGCCGTCCGATAGCCAGAATCATGACGAACAATACACGCGCACACACACATGAGCACCATATGCTAAGAACAGCGTTATATACACACGCACACGCACACGAGCACGAGTACCACCTGATTAAATGAACACACACACACGAGCACCACCACTAGAGGCCCGAGACTGGACAAGGCAACTTAAGCTGGGCTAAAAATACCACGTTGTGTCAGTCGGTCGGTCCGTCAGCCAGTCTCCCGGGATCGCCCGTCTCGCGCATCAAATCCCGAGTATCGAATCCGACCTGCCAAGCCAGCCATGTCGGGAGATCCGTTCCCCGCCCCCCTCTCCGTCCGCTCCCACCAGCCAACAAGCGCCAGAGCTGACGACGACGACGACGGCGAGTTTCACCCCCTGCGGGCACACCACCGCCGCCGCCGCGCTGGCATGGAATTCTCCTCTGCCGAGACGGGAGATGGGAGGGGGGCGTCGTCTGCGACCCATGCGTGTTTTGACGCCTGGTCCACCCAACCGGCGGCTTGGCGCAATGACGTCAATCCGTCTGTTATCCGCACCCGCCGCGCCTTCGGCTGGTGAGGCTTATCGATGGCGCCGACGAACGCGCGGCCGAGTACACGCAGTATACACGCGCTCAAGCCTCATCCGGCCCCCCCCCCTAATCCACGACCCCCAATCCACGACGATTGATAAGGAGGCCTGAGCCCTGCCAGGCGCCACCGCTCGGGGCGCACCTCCCCCCTCCTCCCCAGACTGGCATCTCTGTTTGCAAAAGAAATAATCCAGACTGGATTAGCATCTTGGCGCGGATTCTCTGTTTCACGCGCCCCCTTAACCTGCCCCCCCCTTCACGGTCATCCTTGTTTTTCTGGCGCCGCGCGCAATGCCCATTCCGGCTTATACTGTTGTTCATTTTCGCCGGCTATTTACTGTAGGCCCCCCCGGGGTTCTCATCTTTGCTCAATGGTAATAATATTGCTGCTTGCCGCCCCCAGGTGCGAGCTCTCAAGGGCAACCTGATTTAATTCACTTTGCGTCTGCTATTCCATATCCCATTTAGATATAGTCAGCACCGCCACCCCGCTCCGCCCCGAGCCGCGATCCCTATCCCCGGCCGGTGTCCTGCCTCCCGCCCCCCCGACACACGATGCTCCTCCTCTCCGGCCTCGCCGCCCTCGCGGCAGCTGCTGTCACCGTCCATGCCGCCACACCCTCCAGCTTCGTACCGAGCACAGAGGGCTCCTTGATAGTGGCCTATGCTGGCAAGGCGGCCTCCGATGGCGAGACACTCGAAAAGGCTGGTACGTCCGTCCGGCCTGGTTCCTCTCCCGAGACATGGCCGCCCCCCGCTCACTCCCGGAACAGCAACGCAGAACCCGCCGATCGTTGGCACGGCCCAGCGCCTGACCGGCACGTATGCCCTGTTCATGATCGACCTCGACATTCCGACCAACACCCCCCCGGAGACCACCACGTTGCTGCACTGGATGCAGACGGGCCTGAGCTCCGCCTCGGCCAAGACCAAGGTCGGGGCCGAGAGCATGTTTGCGCTCGTCAGCAACTCGACCGCGGCCGCGCCGTACATCGGGCCGAGCCCGCCCGCCCGCATCCCCCTCTCGCACCGGTACACGTTCCTGCTGGTCGACACCACCTCGGCCCCGGCATCGAGTATCGCGGCGCTGCGGAGCGCCGCGAAGATGCGGTCCGGCATCGATGCCGAGGCCGTGCTTACCTCGGCTGGGCTGGCAGAGAGTGCGGTGGCCGGCACGTCTATTGTCGTGACCAACCCGGGGCCGGTGCAGAGCAGCGGGGCCGGCGACAGGACCCCCTCAGCAGCCGCACCCGGCAAGGCGACCGGCCTCGTTCCCGCCCAAGGGGCGCAGGGGCCGAGGCGCCAGCTCGGGTACAGCACTCTGGGGCTGGTCGTGGCCGCCGGCGTGGCGATTGCCATGTGAGCGGGGGAGCTCGGGGGGTGGCGCTCTCGGTGCGCTAGCTGATTTGCGCGGGTGCCTTTTGGTCATAGCGGGATAGGAAAGGAATGGGCGGGGCTGGGAGGTCGGTCTGCAGGGTTCCATCTGGGAGTAAAGCGGTTTCCGGGCGGTATGTTGGTCAGATTTTTGGTCCGTTGACCAGCACATGTTTTGTTTTTTGCACTGGGCACATGAGGTCTGGAGATAGCATTTTGGCAATGGAGGTGGTATCGGCTGAAATCCGTGACGGCGAGGGCACGCAGCCTCGGGGGAGGGGGCGTCCCGCCATCCAGCCGGACGAGCGTGACCGATAGATGGCTATGTCCGCACCGGGAGCCGCGCTGGCCGGGGTGGGTTGCGCCACAGAGGGCGGGCGCCGACCCATGTCCCAGAGTCTCCGTCTGCCGATACAATGTTCTCGTCGAGCCGTGTTCTAGGGCAGTATGGGCATTTACTGCTTTGGTGTGGATCGCTTCCCGTTTTGTAGCAATGATTGGAAGACGCGGTCTGGCCAGAGGCATACGCTGCATGCTGCATACACCACACCTGAAACCGGGCTTAGCGATATTCGAGTCCCCGGACATGCAGACGGCATATCTCGCAGGATAGATAGCATCAGTCGCCCCATCGTCGGGCTGTCCTCCCCCAGGCACCAGTCTCGAGGGTCTCGGCCAGCAGGTTCCACTTGGTGGCCACCTCGTCACTCGTAGCCCTTGCTACGCCTCTGAGTCCGGTCGTGACGAAGCGGAGGTGCCGTTCAAGGTCCTTTTCGACCTTGCGCAGCACGTCCCGAAACGGTCGGTCAGCGACCGGAGCGTCGCCGGGCCGCTGAATGGATGACCGCTTGCCGCCCCAAAGTGTCCTCCGCACCGCTCCATGATCGCCCTCCTCCTCGTTGTCATCCGGGTCGTCGTCGTCGTCGGTGTCATGTCCGCCGTCTCCGGCCAGCCCGGCCCGCTTTGTCGGCGTCAGCGTCGGCGTCGGAGTCTTCTGCCGCAGCGGGGACGATATGGCCGACAAGCGCGATAGCTCCCGCATCTCGTCCGCCTCCAGGGCCGAGACGCGGGAGTGGGCGGCCTGCAGCAGGGTGGCGAGGTCGAGAATGTCCAGGACTGAGTCGTGGATCAGGCCGAGCCGAGGCCCGAGGCAGGCCTCCTCGGCAACGCGCCGAGTGAAGGCGTCGTGCAGGCCGATGATGGCGTCGACATCGGCTGCGCCGGCCACGTCTTGGCGCAGCCTCGCGCAGTTTGGCGCCAACACCAGGGTGACGAGATAGGTCTGCACCATGGCGCAGAACCAGAGGAGCCGGCACCGCAGGGAGTAGTACGCCGCGTGCTGCTCGGCCCAGACCTGTCTGCTGTCGGCCGACGACCACGTGACCGAGTACGTGAGCAGGCGGCGTTGCTCGCTGCTGCCCCCGAGCGCGCCGGTCGCTCTCCTGAGTTGCAGGAGGAAGGTGAAGACGGCCCGGTACCGAGCGATGGTCTCGGCTCCGATCATCATCTGGATTGGCCAGGCGAGTCGGTAGGCGGGCATGATCTCGGGGAGGCCGGCCCTGACCGAGTCCCGGGCCTGTTCCGGTCCCATCTTCAGGCCGGCCTGGCCCACCGCGATCGACAGCCGCGTGGGGTCGAGGTGGGCCCCGTAGGCCTCCTCGGCGACGCTGCCGAGCGTGTGGGCGCTGCTCCACGTCGTGTCGGCGCGGTCGAGCTTGGCGAACAGCGGGGCCGCGAAGGCGTCGGTGGCGGACCCGTCCCGGGCAAAGTACAGATACTCGAGCGCATCGAGCGCGGCTGTGAAGCCGCATCGGTCGAGGATGGCCCCCTTGAGGGTCGCCGACGTGGCCCAGTACTTGCTCTGGATCCAGCCGTCAAACGCGTGGGCGAAGAGCTCGGCAAACGGAGTCAGATCGGCCGGGCTCCGGCCGCAGACGCTGTCGAAGTCGAGGCCGGGCTCCGCCCGGTCCGCGCGCGCGGCGGCGCGGCGAGCCTCGTCGGATCGTCCCAGCATCCTCAGCACGACCAGGCTCTTACCGGCGGTGAAGATCCGGTCGGCGCTGGGATGCAGAAAGGCGGGCGCGTGCAGGGCGCCTTCGGTGGTCTGGCGGAGCCTGAACCGCGAGCGCCACACCTGGGCGGGCGGCACCGCCGTCGCCGCCTCGGACACGAAGAAGATCTTGTCGGCCGGGAGGAGCCGGCCCTCTTCCATCCAGAGCCGGACCGGCCGGACATAGATCCGAAAGCAATGGAGGAACATGCGGGCGAGGAACTCGTACACGGCCGTCTGGCCGGTCAGCTGCGCCTCGGCTATGTCGGAAAAGAGCAGCTCCAGGTACCGAAACCCGTCTGGGCCTGGGCCGGCGCTGGTGCTGGTGCTGGTGCTGGTGCTGGTGCTGGTGCTGGTGCTGGTGCCAGTGCCAGTGCCGACCGCCATCTCCCGTGGGCCTTGGTTTTGCTGAAGCCGTCGCACGGTTGAGGACAGGGCAAGCAGCGGCTCGATGCCGGGTCGCAGCTCCTCGAGCGTGGCCAGCAGGCTCACAGCAACTTCGGCCCGGGGCGCCACCAGGCGGGCCTCGAGGCCCGACACCAGCCGGTCGAAGTCGGCCAGCGCCCGGGCGATGCAGTCGTTAAACACCTGCAGGTGCGGCGCCGCCTGGGGCCGGGCCGCAAACAGGCGCAAGACGCGCAGGCCGCGGCCGGCGTCGGCATAGGCGCCGGCCAATGCACGGGAGCCCTCCCGGGAGAGGCCCTCGATCCGGTAGGTCGGGACAGGGGCACACTCGCGGTCGAACAGCGACGTCTGCAGACCCTGCAGCATGAAGAGGGCGTCGCGCAAGGCCTGGCACTCGCTCAAAACGACGCCGTCGGCCTGGGAGGTGGGCTTTCGGGTGCGCCACGCCTGCGACGCCTGAATCCGGCAGAGTCCGTCTCGGTCCTCGTGGCCGACGACAAAGTCCTTGGCTGTCCGGCCCGGCGGATATGCAGAGAACAGGGGGTCGCCGCCGCCGTCGTCCTCATCGTCGTCCGTGGCATCAGGCGTCGTGGTCGCCGGCGTCTCGCTACCTTCGGAGCTGTCCCCAAAATCGGGCCTCGCCCACGTGTCGGCGCCGCGCCCCTCGTCCTCATTCCAGCCGTCTTCCCGGGCGATGGCCTCCCACCGCAGGCCGGGGCCGCATGGCGTCGTATCGGTGTCGTGGTCCTCGATGAGGGCCAGCACGTGATCGAGCCTGGTGCTGGACACGGGCCTGTCGGAGAGCTCGAGAAGCAGATGCAGCACCTCGGGCGCGTGCTGCTGCTGGCTGCCGAGGAGCGTGCGGGCGAACAGGTCCCGGCGCGAACGCATGGCGTCGGCGAGGGTCTCGCGGTGGCTGATGCGCAGACGCTCCTCGAGCCCGTCGAGCCGGCTTCCGACTTCAAACGGGTTCGTGCGTAGGAACGAGTGGCGGCGGAGGCCGCGCAGGGCTGATTCGCGGCAGCGCCAGAACCGGGCCGGGTTGATCTGTCTGGGAGGGTAAGGAGAAGAAGCGGACTGGGGATACGGCCATCCGATCTGATCCGATTGATGAACGAGTGAGGGCAACCACCACGTACCGAGGCTGAAGTACCGGTAACCACCTGGACCAGCTGGTCCGCCAGGTCCTGGAGCTCGATGAGGTGGGCCATGCTCTCTCTGCTTGGAGGGTCTGGGACACGTGTGGTCGGACTGCGATGTAGTAGATAGACACCTGTAGTGAGCCTTTAGCTTGGCGGGGGGCAGCGGGGCACCCTCGGGGCGCCCCCCAACCACCAGTGTTCAGCCGCACAATCCCCTGCATAGGAAGACGCGACACGGGTCACGCTCGGTTCACACAGTGCCTTTTCCTCGCAGCACGTGTTTCGCTGCCTTCTCTGCATTCACTCATGCGCTGGGATGGATGCCGGATGTCTCCAGGCCGGATCAGCCGGAATCTCAAACCAGCAGCACCAGCAGCACCATCAGCCAGCAGCAGGACGGCGAGCTTCTCATCCGATGGATGGACTAGGCGGCGAGGGACGCATGCCTGCGAGGCCCTCAAGCCGGCCACCTGCATCGCCGCCGCCTTTTATCTTTTATCTTGGGAAGGGCGTCATGGTTGGTACCGGGCCGGTCTCGGTACTGGTCCAGTCGAGCGGGCGGCGCCATTTAAATGACCATGCGTTGCCGCTCCAGCATCAGTTGGTTCGCTTTTCAGCGTCAGTTGGTGCACCTCCCAGTCAGCTTCAGTTTTTACACCGGGAACAGGAGCACATCGACACTCAATAGTGGGACTCAGCGACGCCTTTCAAACAAACCAACCGTTTCCACCACGAGACCCGACTGCCGTCTTCGCCTCTCTATCCATCTATCACCGCCAACCAGCCGGGACTGACAGTACCGGCGCCATGACCCACCCCCCCTCTTAGCACATACCCGGCGCGAATGAGAGCTCGCCGGCACCGTCGTCTTCGTCGTAGTTCTCCTCTTTCTCGTCAGAGGCGACGGTACCGATGATGGATACGACCTTGTTCGACGGACTCCTCCTGCCCCTGCTGGGGGGTGCCTCGAGCCCGCTCGTCCGGCTGCTCATGTACGTGGCCCAGACCATCACTCAGTTCTTGGGAATCGGCAGCCCGAGCGCGCTCCTCGCCCTGGTCGCCGTTTCCTGGTTCCTCCGGGGGTCTGTACGGCACTACCTGATTAGCTCTATCACTCTGCTGCAGAGTAACATGGTTGCGACCTGGTTCACCCACTGGATCTCGACTCACGCCGTGGTCGGGTCCTCACGCCACCTCAAGGCGCAGATCAGCAAACTGCCGGCTTGGGCGAGAGGGGAAACTCGCGAGCCTATCGTCGTGGCCGGGTTCATGAACTTTGCCAAGGGAGACAACCGTGCTGCCTCAGTTCTTTCCCGCCGCCGGCTCGCACTGGTTCTGGCATGACGGCAATCTATTCTTTCTGCGGCGCCAGGACCTGCCGACCTGCTCTTTGCACGGCGAATTCATCGAGAAGGAGGGCTGGATGATCAGCGTATTTGGCAGATCCATCGGTACGGACCCTCTCTCTCTCGCCCTCTCTCTCTCGCCCTCTCTCTCTCGCTCTCTCTCTCTCTCTCTCTCTCTCTCTCTCTCTCTCTCGCTCTCACTCTCTCTCCATATCTCACACACACACACTCTCTCTCATTCACTCACCCTATCTTCCCCCCCACCCCCCCACACACACCTCGCTGATCCGCCCTTCCCGCAGAGCCCGTCAGGAGGCTCATCCTCACCACCCGCGACTTTTACTTCCGCGGTCAGGAAATCGTACTCATGTATACAGGCCAGCCACCGAAGAACAGCGGACCCGTGGCGGCTACTGGACCAGTCACGGCCGGCCGCACAGCCGGCCGACCGGAACGGTCATCCTCGAGAATGGTCTGAAGCGGCTCCTGCTCGAGGACATGAACGAGTACCTCGACCCGCGCACGCGCAGGTGGTACGAGCGCCGCGGCATCCCCCACCGGCGCGGCTGCTTGTTCCACGGCCCGCCCGGGACCGGCAAGACGTCGCTCACGTTTGCGGCCGCCGGCGTGTTCGGGCTCAGTATCTACGCCCTGAGCCTCATGGGCCTCGGCATCACTGACGATCATCTGCTCCTGCTGTTCGGAACATGCCGGCGCACTGCGTCATTCTTCTCGAGGACGTCGACAGCGCAGGCCTGTGCCGGCCGGACGACGACGCCGACGACGCCGACGGCCCCAAGAGCGGCGGCGCTCATGGGGTCGACTCCGGGGTCCCGGCGGGTCGGGGACCGCGGCCGAGAAGAAGAAGAAGCAGCCGACGGTCCGGAGAAGCAACATCACGCTCGCCGGACTGCTCAACGCCATCGACGGGGTTGCCTCCCACGAGGGCCGAATCCTCGTGAGGACCACGAATCGGCCCGACACCCTGGTCGAGGCCCTGATCCGGCCGGGTCGGATCGACTTGCAGATCTGCTTCTCCAATATTACGCCCGAGCAGGCCGGCCAGCTCTTCTGGCGAATGTATGAGCCGGCGGTCGACGACGAAACGGAAGCAGCAGCAGCTGAGCCGGCCGCAGCGGCGGCCGCATCTACGACAACGTCTCTCAGCAAGGAAGGAGGGGCGAAAGAGAGAGAGAAGCAGCAGGGGCGGGGCGGGGGAATAGGCCAGGAGATGGCGGTCGAGGGGGCGGCGACGACGAGGTGAGAAATGGGGAGACGGGCCTGACTTTGCGCGAGCTACGCACCTTTTCGGAGGAGTTCAGCTGCCAGACCCCCCCCCGGCCGACTATCTCCCGCCGAGGCGCAGGGATTCCTGCTCAAGCGGAAGAACAATCCGCGCAAGGCGGCGGCCGAAGTCGGGGACTGGGTCAGGGCGACGCTGGAGAGCAAGGACGGTAAGTCAAATGTTCAAGGTGCAGTGAGGAAGAAGGAAGAAGGGTAGCTGGCAGACGTGTGTTGAGAAATGTCTTGATGGGCAGTGAAGAAGAATGGTCCTGAACGGGAGCGGAGATGTTGTATATGGCTAGAATAGAATACTACAGTGGCAACCATGTGCGCCGACATGGATTTGATTGATCGCGGCTAAGCGAGAAGGTACCTGTCCGCACCATCAGGCTCTCATATTCTGGGCTAGTCAAGGCATACAGGGCTTGGATGGCAGGTTTATATCTCTGTCTGAATCGCGAGCAGGCAGCCGCCTATTCGATACAGGAAGGGGCGGGCAGACCCGACTTCCTTTCCGGATACAGGCCCGTCGCCACTTCCATGGTAACCAACTCCCACGATATAATGCAAGTAGGACCTACCCAACAGGCCTGGCAGGTCCGGCCCGTTGTAGAAGTGGGTTAGCTGGTACCCAAGTGCTGGCCAAGTGATGCCCCTTGACTGACTCGATAGCAGGCAATCGGCAGTCTTTGTCGAGCCGGGTCAAATTGGACGGATGGGCAGGAGCGGCACGTAAAGATACCAGCAGCAAAAAGCACCCTGTGATGTGGACATGGCCGGCAGCCAAAATTTCCCAGTCTGGACCCGGCCGCAGCCAGCCCGTACTATTTTTCTCCAAATAACAACAAATCTACATCTCTGACCCTGCAGATGGCAAATTTGCCATTGGCAGAGGAGGGCAGATACCACGGCCCGATAGGCACACCAGAGGTACACGCACACGGTCCTCTGCGCGCAGTAGTTGCCTTGGGAGATGGGTGTCGAGCAGCGGGAGGGCGAGCTACAGACAAGGCATCACGCCGAGGGAACAGGAGGACCGAGCACGATTTCTATTGCCTAATAATATAAATTGAGGGGTCCAAGTCCCACAGGAAATGACGAGGCGAGCGACCGGGGGGCGAGGAGCACGAGCCACAGATAAGGCATCATGACGAGGAAACAGGAGGACCAGGAACATGCGAGATTTGAATCCCACGTGTAGTTACGCGTATTGCGTGCGGGCAACAGGTCCGAGCCACTGCCTCAAGCTGAGACTGTAGCATGCCTACGCACTTTGGGCCCACCCTTGTGTCATCATGATGCCGCTCCTTTGGGCCTTCCGGCCGTTTTGGGCCATGACTGCCGTAGATTTGTCGATGCGGCACGAGAAGATTCTACGGCAATAGGGTCCGTGGGGTGGAGGATATGGGCAGCATAGATCTGTGCGCACCTGGTGGCCTGGCCAAAACAGTCCCAGCCACAAGCTTTTGAAAACTGGCAATCACTCATTCCCTCGCCTATATAAAGGAAGCCACCCACCCTCCCAGCTCCCACCCTCCCAACTCCCACCCTCCCGGGGACGGTTGTGTGGTGCAGCATTTTGGCTGCGGCGAGCCGGCCATGGCCAGCGATCAGCTGGCCTGCAGCATCGACCACCAAAGGGCTGACGATGCCGAAAGCTTCGAAGGAGGCCGCGATCTGAGCGATCTGCTGCTTTGAATGAGTGCGGGCGTTGCGATTGTAGGTCTTGATCGCACTCAGTGGTATGTAGTCGATGGAGATCTGCAAATCGCGGTAGAGGGCGCGGGCTGCAGAGCCT
>JAOYNC020124578.1:0-26031 GCA_025802115.2 Bertia moriformis
GGGGACAGAGAGGGGGGTGACAGAGGGGGGGCACAGGGAAAAAGTGATGGTGCTTGCTTACTCGCCCGGCACCGAATAGTTGATATTGATCCACATGGTAAAGTTGCCCGGGGAGCCAAACTGCTTGATCGTGGACTGGAAGGCGTGGTCGGTGTCTCCCATCCAGCACATGGTGTACGAGCCGTTGAAGTCGCCGTTCAGCAGGGACACGCCGTCCCAGGACCACGAGTGCCCGCAGCTAACGCGGCTCACGTTGGCCCAGATCTCGCTGTTGGGGTCGTACATGTCGTCTTGAGAGCGAGGGTCAGTCAGTCAGTGCCAGCGCGCTGCCGGCGGCGAGACCCGTGAGGAAGGGGGACGCTCACATCGCAAATCGCAGCCGTACGGCGCCACGTCCGCCGGTCGGCTGCAGGTAAATCCCATGTTGGAGATCTCCAGCGGGAGGTTGGCCACGGGCGCGGCGTCGGCCGCCTCCATCAGGATCTTTGGCATGGCCGCGCCGAGGGGCAGCAGGGGGAGGCGGAGGAGGGTGGTCCAGCGCATCTTGAGGACGGAGGTTTCTAGGGACGGCGAGTAACGTAGGAACTAAATCAGGGACGATGAGGACCGTACGTGGCTGGCTGGCCAGGCAGAAGTGACCGATTGAGAGTTCGGATTATAACTCCCGGAAGAAGCGTGCAGGGGGAGGGGAGTGCAGGCGAAGCGTAGGGACAAGGGCCGGCAAAAATGGAATGGGTTGGCGGAGGGAAGTAGACAGGCGGGCAGGCAGTCGCTGGTAGCTGCACGCAGGAGGGAGACAGCAGAGGGAGGTGGCCGAGGGAAGGAGCGACGCGGGCCGTCTTTCCTTTATTATTGCCATCCCAAGCATGACTATCACCCCCCCTCTGCCGATTCTCGCTGCTTTCCCTCCGCAGCAGGGCAGAGATGGCTCCCAGCCGGCAGCCATCGCCGACACGGCCACATCATATCCTCACCGCCATGGTGGGCGAGCACACGGTGATGCAATCCAGACGCGCGCGCACAGACGTAACAGCAGGAGGGGCAATGAGAAGCAGCACCTGCAGGAGGGATGGGTAGAAAACGGCCGCATACGAGACGGCAGCCGGTCCGTCTGTCCCTCCGACCTGGCCGGCAGCGCCGGCAGGCACCCGTCGGCATCGGTTCACAGCCTGTCAGGCTGGGCCCGGCTGGACTCCCAGGTAGGTATCTTGGCGCACGACGCCGTCGGGTGGGAGGAGCCTGCTGGAGCGAAGGGTGTCACTCGGAAGAAGGAGCGGGCCAGCCACCTGCCGCTTCTGTCTCTCGAGTGTTTCTGTCTACGTGAACCTGGGGGACGATCGGGGCGGGGGGGCCGGCGGCGCGCGCGGGCGCGCCGCCGGGTCGGATCTCGCAGAGCAGGGAGAGAAAGGGTAGCCGCAGCAGAGGAGAGCAGAGCAGAGACCGAGACGCCACATCATCTCCGGTCTGGTCCGATTGATTGCCGGCCGGCCGGCCGGCTGCATGGTTATTTAATCATTTTCGGATTTCCCGGCTGGGGATATTGATCCCTCGCGAGACACGGAAGGGGATGAGGAGGAAGGGAAGGAGAAGGAGGGGGAGGATTTAGATTGTTCGCCGTCGGTGGCACACATGTGACGTCGCTGCATGGCCTGCTCGTCACGCCGTATGCATGCGGCCATGCGGCGGGCCAGGTGGTTGCGAGCGGTCAGCGGAAACCGGGTTAGCTTAATTACAAGCACTCGGAAAACATTTCCACTTGGCAGCTCGTCCGGAGGGGAGGGCAGACTCGAGTGCGCCGGGGCGCGCCGGGGCATCCCTGATCGAGAGGCCTCGCTTTGTGCGGCGCCGCAGGTCCTGCCCTCTGGGGCAAAGAGCGATCCATCGCTCGCGACTGTTGTCGCCGTGCAAGTGAGAGGCACAGACCTTCGTAGGGAAATGTCCATGGCTTGACAGGGGCGTCCTCGCAGACGCAGACTCGCGGACACGTTTATGGCTTGAGCAACGCATTCCTATTGGCTGTAGAACCGCTGCGCCTTGGGGACAGGCTGCAGATGTGCACCAAAGACGCAGCGATTCTAGCCAAGAGGATTCCAACACCTTCCCTTTTTATAATCTCGCCCTGTCGAGAAGACATGCCAATCCACGCCTCGAGAAGAGCGGCCTCCCCGTTTTTGCGGTCCCGCGTCGGCCTAGGCATACATGCGTCCGCCGCGCCTTGCAAGGGCACTCTTATCATCCGTAGGCTCGCCCCGTCCCCACCTGGCAGGAGACACGTCCATGCGTCCAGAATAGCGACACGGTTATTCAAGGCCTACTCCAGCTAGGTATGCGCGCGGGTCTCGCCGAGGCTATTGTGGTTCTTTATGGGCCCACCGCAACCGAAAAGACTCATATAAAAAGAGCACTCCCATCATTTCCCGACCCGCTCCGTCCACGGATGTACGCACACACCACTCGTGCCCGGGACGCAGCGGCCCGAACACGAGACGGGACCATGGCCGCGTGTGTTCTGCGGGCCGGAGCCGATCTGGCTCCGCATGCTTATGCCGGCGCCGACACTCTTAGTAGCACCGCCCTGGCGACAGAACACAAGGTTAAAAGGGGCTCTCAGCTGGCCAGCTGCTGTCCGAGCATGAGCAGCCATTCTTTCCCGCCCTGTGGCATGTGGTCTGTGGTGCGGGTGGTGGCATGTGGCATGGGACATGTTGGCAGGTGGGCTGCTGCATGTATGGCTATCCATAGCTCATAGACTATAGCCCGCATGGATGGATGGAAAGAACGTCCTGCCCTTGGGATGAAGAGGTCGCCGGTCAGGGAACGTTCGCCGGCCGCCCGTCCACCTCGGGGAGCAAGACTCGTGCCCCGCCCCGGTCCACCTCTGTGATTCCGAGAGGGAGGAACGAGAACATGGATCGGCGCGGCGGCCCTGGTATGACCGAGAAAAAGACCAAGTAATTCCCGATAGTGACCCCAAGAGGGAGCACGTGGATCTCCGCAGTGGCAACGGTGTGCTCTGAGAAAGAAGAACAGACAATCCCCGACCGATAGTGGCCTCGATGATTCCGAGAGCGAGGAGCAAGGCAGACCTGATCGTGTCGTTCGAATATGAATGATATCCCATGGATATGTAGATTTAGCCAGAGTGTCCCCTGCACTAGTACACTAGCCGCCTCCGTCCTCCCTTGCAAAATAAGCCGTCGGTTCCCGTGACCCCCCCAGTGTGTTCTGCGATGAAGGGGAATGGGATTCCCATAGCACCCATGGTTTATTCCTGGAAGGGGTCGGTAGTAGTATCTCAAAAGAGAGGTTCCCTGCAGCACCGCCTGGTGTCCCGTGGTATGGTGGACCCGATATATATTATATCACTCTGGAGACATGCCGAGTCGGAGCCTCCTCAACATGAAAAATCGTGCTGGAACTGACCGGCAATCAATCAAACAATGTCGGATTTGGCATGAAATCGCTGGCCGGCGTGAGGCCCCATAGTAGGTCATCTCGAATCCCAGTCCACCCACGACCAGAGGCAAGGCGAAGAACTACACGGCCAATAATATATATTTACAGCTAGTCTTCAACGGGTGGGTCTCGAGAGGTCGCGACCGAGGCGGCAGTGTCATATCATGGAAGCGGGACGGGGCATTGACGGGCCCTCCTGCTGCTGCTGTATATCCAGGAAAGGGCCGTTGGCTGAGTCCCTACCCCGATACTGTGCACCCTCCCTCCCCACGCCTCAGCACAGAAGCCGTCTATTAGTATACTCGCCCTACCTCCCTCCCTCTTGTCCCTCGTCCCTCATTCAGCTGAATCGCCTCTCGGAATGCTCCTCTCGGAATATACTGTCCACCCCACCTGTTCCCTGCAAGGGCATCATTGGCCAACCCCACCTCTGCATCTCTTTTCCACTACAGCGTCCAGACGGGCGCCTTCATCAGCACTTGTCGACCGCGCACCTCCAACGCCACGAATCCGGCGAACCGGACCGTGTCTTTGGCCGGCAATGACCCGAAGCCGCCGCCGCCGCTGCCGCCCCCCTCGGGGCCGAGAGATGGGTTGGGCGATGCGGTCGCGCTCTTCCGGCCACCCGCACCGCTGCCGGGTTGGCCCGTGTTGAGCATCCCCCCCCGGCTCTTGTCGGGGCGGCGGTCCTTGCCGCCGCCGCCGCTGCTTCCGCTATCCCGGCCGTCGTCCTGTTGCTGTGGTGGCTGTTGCTGCGGCTGTTGCTGAGACTGCTGTTGCCACTGCTCCGCCTCGGCGGCCCCATCACTGCCCCCTCCACCTGCTCCGGCCCCGGCCCCGGCCCCGGCGCCGCCGCCGTCGAGCTTCGCGTCCAGGACGGGGAGCCCGGTCGTCTCCACCTCCATGAGCTGGGACTGAACCGGCTCTCCCGGCATCGGGTACGATATCGCAACGTCGCGGCTCTCCATCGGGAGGTTGGCCGCGATGCTGACGGCTAGCTCCACCATCATCGAGGCGCTGCCGTCGACCCCGGCCGGAGGCGGATCAGACAGGAACTGATACAGGTATGCGGTCAGGTTCGCCGCCGCTGTGGCGGTGAAGTCGGCCTTGTGCTGGGCCGCCTCGGGAGCGGAAAGTGCGGCGGCCAAGCCTTCGAGCGTGGTCATGCGCCAGTTGACGACCTTGGTCGTGTGGGCGTCGAGCTCCTCCTGGATGTTCATCCCGGAAGACCCCTGCCGGATGTTGATCTCGATCTCCTTCAGGCTCCGGCTGAGGCCCGGCTCCAGGCTCGGGTGGAAGCACTTGTTGAATATCTCGTCCAGAATCCAGCGGGTGACCACGGCTCGCCCGACCGCCGTCATCTCCTGCTTACCCGTCTTCATCGCATCGGGCCGGACATAGTCTCGCAGCCAGGGCGGGATGGCGCGCCAGTCCTTGCGGATGTTGAACGACAGGTTGTTGATCGCGCCGTTTAGCCGGTTGAATCTGGTGGTGTACTCGCTGTCGTCGAGCGAGGTCCGCGACTGGGACATGCGCTGGCTCGCCATCGCATCCTGGAGCTGCACAATCTGGGACCTGCCCTCGAAGTAGAGCCGTTTGACGTTTTTGTACTTGGTCACTGCGAGCGAGGGGATGGGGTAGCTCTCGCTGTCAGCTCCGCGCCGGTCTCCTCAGCTTCCTCGTGATCAATCACGATAACCATCCTCTCTCCCTCCTGCCCCGGCTTCAACACCCCCATCTCGGATCTCGCACGCCCGCAATTACTCACGTAGATCTTTATGTGCCTTCTCGTCCGCAGTCGGCTCGCGGTCGGTCGCCGTCGGCTGCGGGCTGTTGCGTCCCGGATCTCTGCCCTGTTGCTGCCCGGCGGCGGCAGCGTTGGCGGCGGCGGCGGCAGAGCCTTCATACTGTGGCTGCGACCCGGACCGCTCCCCGGAGTGGTAGCCGCCGGCCTGGCTCTGGCCCTGGGAGGCCGGCTGGGTGGGCGGATTCATCGGGCTGAGCGTTTGGCTGTGGCGGTAGTGAGAATTGGACGGTGTGGAGTCTTGGGCCTGGAGCGCCTTGGCAGAATCTTGCTGTGACCGGCGGGCAGGTGGGATCTGTCCGCCAGGTGCCATGCTCTGAATCTGGGTCTGGTTTTGTGGGGCCGGCACAAAAGAGGGGGAGTAGGGGGGCGCAGGCTGCTGCTGCTGTTCTTGGTAGCTTGGGGGGGGCGACAACCGAACCGTGGTAGGGGTAGGGCGCTGATCCAGACCGTCGAGCGGAGGCGACTCGTGTGATAGCTGCGACACGGTCTCCGGATTGTGATGGCGAGGACCACCCGCGGTGAGATAATGCGGCTGGTGATGGTGCCGTCTGGGCGCGGAAGGATAAGAGGGGCCCGTGACCGGGTCGGAGTTCTGGCGAGTAGGAGAAGAGACCGGCTCAAAAGTGGGCTGGCCGGGCTCCCCGTAGGGATCGGGATTGTGGCGGGCGTACAGCGGGGCCCTGTCGTCGGCGGTGTCGAGATCCGGCGGCACGTGACGAATGGATATTTCTGCGGCGGCGGCTGAATTGCCGGCTATGCTGCCGTGGGGGTGGTGGTGGCGTTCGTGGTGGTGGCGGTGGTACGGGCCTGGGACTGGTGGTGAATTGTCGTCTGGATACTCGGCCTGGTTCTGCAACAGCTCCTCGTCTGCGCGACCGAAGCCCTGCAGGGGGGAGGAAGACGACTGCCACTCGACCTGATACGGATCGGGCGAGAGATGGGCATATGCAGCCCTGGGGCCGGTAAGTCTTATGGACTGGCGGCGATCGAGGCCACCGGCCTCGCTGTCGTATGCGGCCTGCTGCTGCTGCTGGGCGTATGCCTGCTGCTGCTGGGCCAGCAGTAGTTGCTGTTGGTGGGCTTGCTCGTACTGCTGCTGCTGGGCCAGCTGCAGCGCTTGCTGGAACTGGGCCTGGGCCTGCTGGTGGTTCAATTGCTGCTGCTGCTGCTGCTGCTGCTGCTGCTGGACGTACAACTGCTGCTGGAGCTGCTGCTGGAGCTGCTGCTGGAGCTGCTGCTGGAGCTGCTGCTCGACAGCTGCCGAGGACGAAGATGACGTGGACGACTCGGCCCGGCTCTGGAATATGCCCTTGATCAGTTTCCGGGTAGACCGCTTTCCGGACCCGGGAGGCGGCGGTGGAGGGTGCTGGTGGATCGGGTGCTGTGGCAGCTGCTGCTGCGGGAAGAGCGATAGAAGGGGGGATGGGAAGGGCGGCTGGGCCGCGATATCGTCGAGAGAGGGCGGGCCGGGCGGATACGGCGGCAGGCCCTTGGGCGGGGGCGGCGGCCCGTCTATGGATAGCCGGCCGGCGGAGGCTACGACCGAGGGCGGCGGCGGCGCAGCCGACAGGACGAAGGGTGGGCTGGCGGGCTGGCTCGAGGTGGAGGTGTGGGACGGGAAGTTCGGCTGCGATGCGTCCTGGCCGGCCAGGGAGAAGGCGACAACGGGGTCGGTGTGGGGGTAGTGCTGGTGGTGTGGTGATGGTGGTGGTGGTTGCGGTGGTTGCGGAGGTTGCGGCGCCGGCGGCGGCACTCTGAGGGGTTCGCCGGACTCCTGGTGGTGTGAAAAATCGGCGGGGTTCTGGCTGAGGTAACCGGAGGAGGGAAAAGACGGCGGCGGCGGCGGCGGCTGCTGCTGTGGCTGCTGCTGGGCCGCCCTCGGGTCGATTGAGTCGGCCGGCTGGCCAAACACCGTGTTAGAGGCTGGCGGGGAGGATTTGGGGTGGGGATTCAAGTTGGGGGGGGGGGGGTGGGGGGGGTGGTGATTTGGAGACGAGGTTGCGGTGTTGCCGCTGCCGCTGCCGCTGCCGGTGGTGGTGGTGCTGTTGCTGGTGGAGGTGGCGGCGGCGGCAGTGGTCGAGGTGGAGGTATTGCTGCTGCTGGCCGCGGTGCCGCTGTCCGGGATGCCAAGGCTGCGGCCGTTTGCACCACCGCCCAGACTGCCAGAGAGGCCACCGCCTCCACCACCACCGCCATCGTCGTTGGGGCCTGGTGCTGCTGAAGGTCCCGTCATGACTGGCCCGTTTCCGCCTTCTTCCTCGCTTCCTCCTGGACCCGACCCGGCCCGGCCTTCTTCTATTGCGGCTGAGGTCGAGTGAGAGGCTGCGGATGCTGGCGAGACCTCGGCTAGGGTACTCTGGGAACCGGTCTTTTCTCTCCGCCCAATTTCATAGCCGGCCATCATCAAGCTTTTTTTGGCTTTTTTTTGCTGGGCCAGGGGAGGGGAGGAGTCGGGAATGATCGGCCCCTGTAGCAAGCTAAAGAACGCCAATAGACCAAGTAAAAAAACCAATAAGCCCCAAGGTGGGGGGAGAGGGGTCTGCCTGTCCGGGCGCCCAGAGCTCGGATCCGATCCTCTTGGTGCTTCTCTGGCCGAGAGGGAGGATACGCACGGATCGGGATGCAGGATGAAGTCGGGATATTTATGCGCCGGTAAGGAGGGCAACGACGAGGACGAAGACGAGGGGGGAGACGGGGACGGAGACGAGCATAAGGATGAGGACGAAGACGGGGTCAGTAAGTCGGGGTCAGTCATGTCAGGGTCAGAACCGAGATAGAATCGGGCCTGGTTGCTGCCTCGTGTGGCCGGTTACCCGTGCGGTGTTGGGTTCTGGCTTTCTGGCTCCAACGGGCTTCGTCTCTGCCAGGACCCTTACCGAGCGTCAATGTGCCCGCCATCCATCCAGCCACATCTTGCACTCCTGCTGCCCCCCCCCCCTCTCCCCGGGATAATTGCAGCCCGAGCAGGCCGAGCGGGACGAACATGCAGCTACCTGCTACTTGGCGCTGGCCGGCGAGGGTGAACAGTATGCTAGGCCAATATAACATAGGGCGCGTGGGAGCCCTGGCGGGGGCGCCCCAGCGACCGACCTCGCCGCCGAATCGCCGCCGCATGCGATGCGCTATCGTAGGTAGGCAGGCAGGCGGTAGGACGCCCCCTCGCTAGCTGACTACCTCCCCCCTCCCCTCGCCCAACTCGGGTCGGAGCCGGGGCTGCGCAAGTGCGCGGCCACCCGTGCGCCCAGTACCGGATCATGTTTTGATATGAGGGCGAGTCGGCTCTTCCAAACTGTTAAAATTGGAGAGCGAGGCGCAGAAATAAGAAACAGAATCCGGGGTGAGGACGGGCGGA
Organism: Bertia moriformis; assembly: GCA_025802115.2. Lineage (NCBI taxonomy): Eukaryota > Fungi > Ascomycota > Sordariomycetes > Coronophorales > Bertiaceae > Bertia > Bertia moriformis. The sequence goes on from JAOYNC020124578.1 coordinate 8,616, forward strand.
CATTGCGGCAGCCCGAGCCGGCCGGGAAGGGCAGCCCGGCTTCCAGATCATGTCCACGATGTGGCAGGCAGGCAGACGAGAGGGCTCTGGAACCGGGGTCCGCATCGGCCGGTACATGGAGATAGATCCTCGCGAGCAGCGCGACTGGGATCGGGCCCTCCGCACTCTTGCCATTTTATTGATCGATTATTTATTTAGTTGATTTTCCGAATTTTTATTCAATTTTTTTATTTTCCTGACCTGGGCCATCATCCCAGCGGTCTGAAATCTGCGCGAGCGGGGCGGGGGCATATGGGGCATATGGGGCATATGGGACGGGGGACCCGACACACGCGGTCCAAGAATAGAAGACAGCCCACACAGCCCACTCTGATGCGGCTGCGGAACCAGAACCACTCCTTCATCGGTCTGGATCGGATTTTCTGCCGGACTGGCTGACTGGCGGAGAGCCAGTCACTCAGTCTGCACGGGTGGTCATGCTAAAGCTGACTGCTGCCCCGTTTCCGTTTCATTCCGGCCCGGCTGAGCGGCGGCCGCCTGGTCGTTATGCTCGCTGCCTAACCAGGATCGATTTTATTTCGAGACAAGCCCTGAACCACAGCCCGGCAAGATCCATCCGCCATCCCAGCATGCCGACCCCGGCCCACCTCGAGCCCTCCAAGCTCGGCACCAAAGAATAGTCAGTCCGCAGCGGTTTCCCCTGCTCCAGCTGCTCTTTCCCGTCGGTCCCTGACTCTCGCCCGATCCCCCGCAGCTGGGACGCTCTCTACGCGGCCGAGCTGGCCAATCATGCCGACAACCCGGCCGATACCGGGACGGTGTGGTTCGACGACTCGGACGCCGAGGCCAAGCTTGTCGCTTTCCTTGACGACGTCGCCGTCCTCCCCGGCCGGACCGGCTCGTTCCTGGACCTCGGCTCGGGCAACGGCTCCCTCCTGCTGGCGTTGCGCGGCCGCGGCTGGCGCGGCCCCATGCTCGGGGTCGACTACAGTGCGCAGAGCGTGGCGCTCGCCCGCCGCATCGCCGGTTCCGCCGCTGCCGCCGCCGCCGCCACCGCCGCCCCACCGCGCCCGCATGGCCACGAGGAGGGGGATGGGCCGCCGCAGCAGGTAGATTTCCTCGAATGGGACGTCATCTCCGGCCCCCTGGCGGCCGTGCTTGGCCGTGTCCAGGCCGCCGACGGCTGGGACGTCGTGCTGGACAAGGGCACCTTTGACGCGGTGTCGCTGAGCTCGGAGCGCGATGGCTCGGGCCGGCGCGTCGGCGAGCTATACCGGGATCGGGTACTCCGGCTGGTCCGGCCCGGCGGGCTCTTCCTCATCACCAGCTGCAACTGGACCGAGGCCGAGCTCCGGGCCTGGTTCGAAGTTGCGGCGGAGGGAAGCGGCCCCGGCGGCGGCGGCGGGCCCGGACGACTCGTGGTGGACGGTCGGGTCGAGTACCGGAGCTTCAGCTTTGGAGGGGTCAAGGGACAGACGATCAGCAGCTTGTGCTTCCGTAAGGAGCTGTAGAACTGCCAACCTGAGCTGGGCCGACTGGGCTTGGCCAGGCACGGCAGTCGCCAATGTAATGGCCCAGTTCCAGTTCTTGGTGTCTCATGCTGATTCGTGATAGCACGTCTGATGCTCTGCGCTCCCGAAGGGATCGCGTATCCCGACGCTGCGAGATCCACTGGACGCGGGACAGGCAGGCCCACCCCTTCCAGCATGCCTCGTCTACGATATATAGGTTGCGGAGTAAGATCATTATGAGGTGATGATGGGGCCCGGTGAGCTGATGGCCACCAAGATGGGCTATCGTGCGGTCATCTCGGGAGTCATTGAGGTCCCCTCGAGCTGATATAGTCATTGACTCTGATCGGAAGAATGACGTATCAGGGGACCTTTGGCCCACAAAAAGGCTGGGATGTTTCCCCAGAGCAGGGGAACTAGATCGAGGATTTATTCTCAAGGATAAAGCCGGTGGCCGCCGGCATGATATGAATAAGCCGAGACGTACCACCCCGGCGGCATTCCCGACACCCACCGTAGCCGCGGTGAAGTTTGTGGTGACCCCGCAAATCATTGATCTGCTTGGCTCGTATATCTGGTGCTCGAGTCCGGGGGAAGATACTCAGCCTCGCGCAACCTGGCGGTGGGAGCAGGTCCCAGTGTGGAGAAGCATCAATTGACCAGTCCCGGTGATATGGTCGAGTACAAGGGCGATGATGTCGAGTACGGCGTACAGGGAGCGACCGACGACGACAGCGGCAGCAGCAGCAAGGATTTCAGACTTGTTCCTCCGCAATCCGGCCTGGTACACATACGGCAGATTGGGTGGATTTTATTTCCCCCGTTCACTAAAAGCACGCAGCACACGCGGCATCTACTCAATCTTGTAGTTCTCCGCCCCCGACTTCAACTCCTTGGTGAAGGTCATGTCCTGGTCCATCTCGGTGAGTGACACGGAAAGGACCTGCGGCGGAGGGGAGGATGATGGTCAGCTGGCAGGCCTAATCCGGGTCCAGATGGCGGAAAGGTAGATCAAGACAGAGAATAAGAAGGAAAGAACTGGCAGGATAAGAAGAAGGAAAGCATGAGAATAAAAAAAAGGAAAGCAGAAACAAAAGAGGATCCAGAATAAGGCTCACATCCACATCCACCAGCGGCTTCGTGCTCGAGAACGACACGGCCATGGGGAAGAAGGCGTCCTCGTCGGCGGTGTCGGCCTCGAACTCGAGCGACCCGGTCCCGTTCGCCTCGTTGACGGAGCCAATGTTCCACCGCAGCACGTCGGCGGTGATCTCGTAGTCGGACCCGAAGCTCGACACTGACGGCTCGACCCGGAACGGGATCGCGAGGCTCACGTCTTGGAGCTCGGCGGCGGCGGCGGCCGCGAGCTCGTACTCGACCGTCACGCCGCACCGGTCCGAGTCCTTGTTGATCCAGACGGTGAAGCCGAGGGGCAGGGCGGCGGCCTGGTCGTCCGACTTGGGCGCGGCCCGCCAGCGCAGCACAGTCACCGAGTTGTTGACCGGGAACCCCTTGGCGGCAGCCTCGGGCTTGAGCTGGATCGCCTTGGACGCGCCGAAGGCGGCGCGGTCGACCTGCGGGTGCGTCTTGAACTGGGCCCCGTGCGTGGGGCTGGCCGTGAGGGCGAGCCGGAGCCGGGTCAGGCTCGGGTCGGCGATCCGCAGGGTGAGGTCGCCGTTGATGGTCAGCCCGCCCGGCGCGCCGTCGCGAGACAGAGTGACGCCGATGGTCTCCCTGATGATGACGTGGATCGGGTCGCGGTCCGTGGCCGAGGATGGGCGCGGCTCGGACGACGCCGCGCGGTCAGCCGCCGCAGCCGAAGCGACCGTCCGGCCGGAGCCGGAGCCGGAGCCGGGCGCGGCGCCGATCAGGGGCGCGCTGTCATCCCCGGCGGCCAGGTCGCCCCGCACCTTTTCGAACATGTCGGTGGTCTTGGACTTCTTGCCCAGCTGCATGCCCTTGACCTTGGGCGCGGAGGGTCTGTGGGACAGTCAGCGATGAGTGGCCGGGTTCTGGGGGGGCAGAGGAGGAGAGACGGGAGAGAGAAAAAAGACAGGAGACAGAGAGGGGTAGAGAGGGAGAGAGGGAGAGGGGGGGAGGGGGAACAGAAGAGAGGAGGCGGGCCGGACCTGTTATTATAAGTCTTGTTCTTCTCTGCCTCGTACGAGTCGTACGTCCCGGCCGCAGACTGGGCCGGGGGCGTGTAGGTCGGATAGACGGGCGTGCGGGGCCCGGCGGCCCGGCCCAGCCGGGCCGCCTCCTTGCGCTGCATCTCGAGCTGCTTGGCCTTGCGCTTGCGCTCCTCGGTCGCCTCGAGCTCCTTGTTGCGGGCGATGATCTCCTGGATGCGCTCCTCGTGGCTGTCCATCTCCAGGGAGGTCTTGATCTGGCTGATCGTCAGGTTCTCGCGGTACCCGAGCGTGACCAGCTCGTCGAAGGCGCTCAGCAGGTCGTACACGTGCCGGAGGATCTCGCGCTCGTCCAGGCTCTTGCAGGTGCTGGTGACCACCTGGGCGAACAGGTGCAGGGAGCTGATGTCCTGTAAAATGTTGGACTGCCGGTTCGTGATCAGGACCATGTACATCTCGTCCAGGGGCTGGTACACGAAGCGGATGGTGTCGGTCTCGACGGTGGTGTGCTGGGTGCCGGTGTCGGCGAGCTTGGGGAACGAGGCCAGGAGGGCCTCGACGCGGGACCGCGGCATGTCGCGGAACTGGCGCGAGAGCACCGGCTTGCCGCCGCGGGTGCAGATGGAGGCGGCGAGGATGGCCTGTGGGGGGTCAGCGGGGATGGGCAGGGCGGCCAGAGGTAGGAGGGCTGGGGGACTGGGAACTGGGAGGTAGGGCGAGGGTATTTACACACCATGATGAGATCTATATGAGCCTGGCCGACGGGGGCAGAGAGAAGAGAGAAGAGGGCAGAAGGAAGAGGGGACAGAGGGAAGAGGGGACCGAGGCTGGGCCCAGATAGGAACCGAGGGCTGGGAAGGTGAGGATGAGGGCTGACGTGACGGGGGCACGGGCCACAGTCTGGCCACCGCTGGCCTCAGACGGTGGCGGCGACTTGAGCCTTGTACAAGGCTCCCTCGCACGTGACATTTGACATGCACGTGACGGAGCCAGTCAGCCCAGCCAGCCCAGCCAGCCCAGGCAATAGCTGCTGCTGCTGCTGCTGCTGCTCAACCTTCAACCTGCTGCCGTCACCTTCTTCCGGCACCCACCACTCTCCACCCACCGCCCACCATCCACCACTCCCTTGGCCAACAGGCCCCATCATCATCTTTCGCGACCCCCGGATCCCTTCCCCTTGCGATCTGGATCGCCTCCGATCGCGCCCTCATCCCCTCATCGCGACCAGTTCCAATCTCTTGAGTCTTCTTCCGCCCAACTGCGCGCGGTGCCCATGTGGGCCATTGCGCGGCGCCAGAGTCCCTCGATTGTGCAGCTCTCGGATACCTAGGGCAGGAGGTGCGCGCAGGCAGCGCGGTCTCCACGCCACAGGCGCTCGCCGAGCACATTTGCAGATTTGCGGATTGCGGCAATCCAAACGGCATCCAAATATCCCCGGTCCTGCAGCCGCGCGAGCAGAGTTCCTCCCCGCCTTCCATCCGCACAAGCACAGCCGGTTTTTTTTAGACATCCGGCCTGCCTGCTCTCTTTTGTCCGCTTTCTTTTTCCCCTTTCCCCTTTCTCTTCCCTTTTCTACTCGCGTCCTCCGTGATCCCCAAGCAGATTCTTCCATCTTTCGTCCCGCCGGCAAGGGTGCCCGCACCAGTCCATCGCCAGATCCCATGGCCACGGGCAATTCTACCGCAGGCTTTGCCGCGAAGCCGGCATCGGCCGGGACGGCCGGGGCGGCTGGGCTGCGGCCAGGGATCACGACTGTCAATAGAATGTTTGACGACGACGACCTCATCGACTACTCGGACCATGAAGAAGAATACTACCTATCGTTGTTGAAGCCGCGGACTGGGGGCAGCACTGGCCCGCCCACTGATCGGCCAAATACCACCCCGGCTGCAGATATGGCGGGTCTGAAGCTCTCGGGGGCTGGCATGTCCACATCCGTCTATACCGGTACTGTGGTGGACAGCTCGGCCACGGGGGCGACTGCTACCATCATGACTGCCATAACCACTACAGCCGCCATCCCCTCGGCAGACAACCACCCGACTCTGACCGATTTCGACTTTGATATCGATATCGATTTCGAGGCCGATGCTGATGCCGGTGCCGAGGCCGATGTTGCTGCCAGCTACGATGAGTCTGGCCAGGGCCACCAGACTCGGTCTGGTGGGGCCAAAGACATGATCGACTACAACATCTATGATGATGATGATGATGATGATGATGATGAACTGAACCACCATCATGATGGCCAGGACCCCCAGCCTACCGAGTCCCGCCACTCCATGGCCGAGTCCGGCGACAACGCCGACCACGATGGACTCGGCCGTGCCAGCCTCGGGCCTGCCGGCGGTCGGCCCGAGCCTGCCACCCATCCCGCCGTCCATGCCCACGACGTCGACGAGATTGACTATGATGATGACGACTACCAGGACCAGCTCCCTGCCGACGAGGGAGATGAAGCTGACTTTGGACCCATCGACCTCGGGCCCTTTGATGATGACGACGACGCGGTCAATGGTAAGCCCGATGCCCTGTCAACTGTCGAAGCCCTGGATGCCCTTGATGCGCCGGAGCTGCACCAGCCAGAGCACGCCTCGCCCGCTCTGGCCGCCGCCCCCCGCACCCCAGACTATCAAGTTGAGGCAGAGGAGCCGGATCAGGATCGGCACGATCGTCATCCCCAGGACCACACGCGCCATCCTGCCTATGGCCAGGAGGACGAGATCACGTATGATGATGATGAGGAACCCCATCCCGGTCCGTCCCCCCACAACGAGGCCGAAAACGCGGCGGGTGAAACGGCCAGCCTTGGCAGCCGCACTCTTCGGCCATCGGCCGGACTCGATCACACCGTCAACAATGCCATGGGCAACACCGTCGACAGCGCCGTCGACAGCGCCGTCGACAACACCGACGACAGCACCGACGGCAGCGGCTTCGACAACACCCTCGACAACACTCTTGACACTATCCTGGATGACGCGATTGACCACACCATCGACCTCGTGATGGAGAAGGCCCGGGCCTGTGGTCTCACCGACCCGGACTGGCCCCACATCACCGTCTCCTACAAGGGCGACGAGTATCCCATGTTCTCCTCTCCCCTTGACCAGGACGATGACCAGGACAAGATGGCCTTCTTCTCCGACCTCTCAATTCTTGACTTTTCCATCGACCGTCTCCTGGCCGCGCTGCGCAACGAGCTGTCGGAGGAAATCACCACGGACGACGAGCTCGTCCTTCAGATTGACGAGCTCGGTCTGGAGTACTCAGAGGTGAGCCAGCCAGCCCGCGTGATGCTGCTGCCCAGTCTCAGCCGCTCGTCCGTCCGTCCGTGTGCGCTCCCGCTGACCCTCCCGATCTGTCTGCGGCTGCCAGTCGACCCGGATGGAGTATCTGAGCCTCGTGAACCTGCACCAGCTCCTTGATGTCTACCGACAGCTGGTTGAGAACCAGGGCCTGGATCGGTTTCGTGCCATGTCCGCCTTCCTCTCCGTCAGGCCCACCCCGTTGAGCCGGCTGGACCTGGTCGTCAGGAGCGCCCACTCGGGAGAGCCTCTGGACGCGATTGCTCGATACTTCCCAGCTCCGGCATCCGAAACCGTCGAGCCGGACGGTGCCGGCCACGCGCCGCAGCAGCAGGAAGACGACCTGGACGATCCTGTTTTTCCTCCCGGCCAGCCCGCCCGCGAACCTGGCTACGGCGACTGCGAGTCGGTGCACCGCTCGAACGTGGCAATCAAAGAAGAGGAGCCGCAGCCGCAGCAGCCGGATGATGGTAATACCCGCGACTCGCCCCAGCCCTGCTACAGTCCCCACTTCTGCGTCTGCGCCAAGTGCGTCCACTCGTTCAGTCTGCGCACCCAGGCGGAGGAGATGCGTAGTCGCCAGTTGGCGCAGAGCCGGAGCCAAGCTGGCCCCCCCTCGTCCAGTCCCCGTCCCCAGCAGGCTCCGGCCCCGGCATCGTCCCCTCGCACGGCCGAGCTCGATTCGGGCTCAGGCCACGTCCCGGCCCCGGCCCACTCTCGACTGGATGCTAACCGGACCATCCCAGCCACGCACGATTACCGCGATGACCGCGACGGCCGCGACGGCGAACTCCAGACCCACTTCCACTGGCCCGCGGATCCTGGCCACCCCGAGCCTGGCCACCCCGACCATGGTGACGCTGACGAACCGGCCGACCTGCCAGAGGCACATCTGTCCCCGGTCGCCGGCGAGCAAACAAGTGGGAGCTCTACCGTGATCGGGGACGATTTCCGCACCCCGTCTCAGCCCCGACCCGCGACCAACTTCAGCTTCCTTTTCGAGGGCGAGAAGGAGATCGACTGGCGCGAGGATGGAGACAGCGACTCGGCCGAGGACGAGCCCAAGCCGGCGCCGCCGGGCATCAAGCCGTCGCCGCAGGGCTCCAAGCGACCCCGCGAGGAAGAAGAGGAGGCTGAGCTGCTGGATCTGGAAGATGGTCAAGGTACGCGATCACTCACGACCGCCCGTCCCCTGTAACCGAAGCTGACCTGGGCCCTACCTCCCTGCAGACGTCAAGCGCCGTCGCGCCATCGGCCCAGCCGACCCGTCAACCCGCTACTAAACTCCGTGCCAAGATTCCCCGACCGCTGGACGCTGCCGCCCACCGGCCGGAGCGTGCGGATCAAGCGTGTGCATTTTGGCTGCCACCGGAGCAACCGCAAGAACTGAGAACAAGAACGCCAACACGAAATGTCGGCATGAAACGGCAGGTAGGTTTATGGTGTCTTGAGCTAACCGCAGACCGCCTCGACGGATCGAGTCGTACAACCGCCAATTCCTGGCCACCCTCGACCGGATTCCATTCTCAGACCTTGGAATGTGGCCTTCGATTTTAATGAGTGCGGGAGATGGGACGGGGGGCAGCAGGGAGCAGAAGTGGAAGAGGGGGTGGAAGAGATCGTGGACGAGAGGGCAAAAAGAGAGGAGAGTAAGAGAGAGAGTGACAGTGAGAATGAGAGTGAGAGAGCTCGAGTCGGGGATTGCGAGCCAGAGGATGAGAGGGCTCGAGTGGGGGATTGCGAGCGAGATGATGCGGAGAGAAAATCGCTAGGCTAGGGTTACGGGTCGTGCTAAAGTAAAGCAGACCCAGCTGGTGGATTGCCCCCGGTATCTTCTTCACGTCTGGTCACAGTGCCGGCCGGCGCGATCTCGTAAGGCTGCGTCATCATTTCCCTGGGGCTGGGAGCAATATCTTGTAAGTTTCAGAGTAAGAGAGTGGTCAGATCCGGGGTGCGGCCGTTGGCCGATAGGTTGGTGGATTGCGGGGCATGGCCGCAGCAGGACCGCGGCAGGCCTGACCGACTAGCGGCCGTACGTAGTAGTAGCGGTAGCGGATATGGGCGGGCAGGAAATGTATGTCAGGTCAAGGGAGTTGATGGTCGGCAGGCTAATATTACTCCTCCATGGAGCGGGCATGTGCTGCTGCCACACCCCGGTCGTATCGCAGCCTGATGGCCCCGCTCCGGCGATCCTCTCCCTGATCAGGCCCCCCCATCCCCACCCCCAGAACAAGTGCGAGATCATCTCTGGCGGCACGGGGCGGACCACCCGGGTCTGACGTCGGCCTCCTATGGCGGGGGCTGCTGGGGAGGGGGGGTAAGTAGTAGCTTTGGCCCGATTCACTTGGAAAGCTCCAGGGAGAAGTGGCTGCCATTGCACACCTGTTTACAGAAGATCAGGACCAGCAGGCAGGCAGGCAGGCCAGGTTGGTACCTGGTCGAGATCGACGCGGAGCAGCAGGGTGGGCCGCAGCAGGAAGGCAATGTGTTGGTTTGCAGGGCTCGGCTCGGGCCCAGCTCTGGGCGGTGGGGAGGAAAGGGTTTCGACTAGCTCGGCTCGCTGGCTCGGTCCACGGATGGCTGGTCCTGGTATGGCCGTATGGCCAGCGAAGGCCACAGCAGTGGCAGAGTCGGGAGTGGTAGGTTGGAGAGGGGTTGCAGAGGGGTTGGAGAGGGTGAGGTGAGGTGGGGTGAGGTGGGGTGAGGTGGGATGGCAAACGAGGATGGGACAGGCGAGCCGATCTTCAAGTGAGTGGACAGCGGTACACCTGGAGAAACTAACATCTCTTTTGAACTGGGTAGGCCCTGTCAGGGACTGAGCGAGCGCCTGTCCGGTTCTCTCTTTTCGCGCTCTTTTTTTTTCTCTGGGGATGGTCCTAGTTTTGGCGGCCGATCGTGGTCCCCTCTCCGCTTGTCTCTCACTGGGGAGGATCCCGACATGGCCGATTGTGCTCCCCTCTCCGATCGTCTCTCTCAGGGGAGGATCCGACTTGAACGACGAATTGTATGCTCTTCTCTGGTTGTCTCCCTCTGGGGAGGATCCCGGCTTCAGCGACGGGCTGTGCTCTCCTCCCCGACTGGCAGGCGGGTCGGCCCGGGTCGGCCGTGTGGTCGAGCCGAGTCGATTCCAGTTTGAGATGCCCGAGCGTGGGGCCGAGCGGAGCAGGAGGAGGGGGATGGAGGTAGGGGGGGCGGAAAGAAGACCAGAATGCCTTTCGGAGATATTCTTCAGCGCAGCCTCGCTCGTGGTAGCTGAGCCGCTACCGTTGGGATAGACGCCGACCTTTCGATCTCCGTGTAAGAGGTAATCGTAGCACTAGGGCGGCCAGATGGTATTTCGATAGGCCAAGGTGAGATATCCCGCCTCGTTACGCTTACTCGTATAAGGGGTTTAAGTAAGAAGTGATTTGGTTAACTATGCTCATATTCTTAAGACGTCGACGTGGTTCCTCGGCCGGTTATATTTATATATTTATCAAGTCGAGTATTTTACTGGACGATGACGGTAATATACTTTATTTATTATTATGGCTTATCGACCGGATATGCTTGGATACTTGCCGTGTCAGGGAGAGGCCGGTTACCAGTCGGCTATTCCACTTGTCGGCAGTCCTACGCGTAATAGTGATACTGCCGGTACGGTGCGATCTGATCTGCTCACTCCTGTTTTCCCCGTTATCTCCCGTTCCGCATCTCGACGACACCGCGAGCCGCGAGGAGAAAAAAAATCAACGGCCCAAGGCTGAGCGACAACAAGCCCACCCGCTCATCCCCAGCGTCTCTGAAACAGCATTTTCGCCGAGGGGGACAGCAGCGACGATGAAGCCGCCCTCCCAGGATTTCGGTCTCCCCTATCGCGCCTGCTTGGCGACCTCACTACAACGGGGGAGATCGACTATAAGAGGGAAGTCAATAAGCGCTGCCAGAGATATGCCCGATTGAAGAGTGGGAGGGGGATTTCGAGGCCACATTCCTGCCCCATGATCACCATCTTCTCACGATGGAAGAGGAGGACCTACGCGATCTGACCTGCGATTAGCTGTCTCAAGCGTACAGTCGGCATCCGGCTCTACGCTATGCGGCCTATAGTATCGCCGCGGCGCTCCCGCGCTCAGCATGGAGTCGTTCCCTTTCCTTGCCGTGCCTCTGTCACAATGACGCGCGCTAAGAAGTCTGCGGTCCCGTCCACTCCGGCCATAGCTCCGGTCGCGGCCCCGGCGTCCTCCACCCGGAAGCGCCGGGCTCCGGCCTCGTCGGCCGCTTCTACCGCCAAAAGTTACGCCCCTAGGGCTCAGGAGGAGTATTCATGTTCGTGATCTGGGGCTGATAGGCTATTCTGGATAGGAATAGTCGGTCGTCGGTATTATCTCTTACGTTCCCAGACCTGTCTCCCTACCCTACCTTATGGAACTCCCCCTTGAGATCAAACGCGCTCGTATACTAATAGCGCGAGGTGTCCTCTCTCGTCGCTACCAGCTCGGCCTTTACCTAACCTCGTCCTACCCTTAACTTGCTCGATAGTCTCGCTCCTAGGCACCTTATATTCTACTATCGGCAGCGAGGCCGCAGGTTGCGGCCTTAGCAGGGGCCGGGACGACCGCGGGGATGTCTGACATGACGAGCAGAGCGTCCGGTACCACAGGCGACGCCATATAGGGGGCCGAGGAGGATAAGGAGACCTCGGAGGCCTCCCTATCCCTATTTGCGTCTTCGCCCGCTCCGCCGACGACAGGGGACGCCGGCACGGTAGCGGCCGGGGCAGCGGAGGTCTGACGGCTGGCGGCGCGGGCAAAGGCAGCGGAGGTCCGACGGCTGGCGGCGCGGGTACGGCCAGCAGAGAGGGGGGTCGGGAGGAGTCGGGCTCTCCCTCCTCGCCCTCGGGTACGGCATCGACATCGTCGAGTTCGTTTCCGGCTCCGACGGCATCGAGGAGGAGGATATGGCCAAAGAGGAGGACGACGCCGACGACGATGCCGCCGATTATACCTAGGCTATACTGGCCGGACTTTGGCACTCCACCGCCGGATGGCAGCTCCCTGGCTGCCACCTTCTCGCGCCCGGACGTCATGTCGCCGTCGGACGCTGTCATGCAGGTCGGCATCCACTCGACGAGTCTGGAGGGGGAGTTACCCGATTATGCGCTTAATTAGTCGGTCAGTCCGAGTTGGTTGTCGGCCGATTATGGGCCTCTCTCTACTTGAGAATTGAGAGTGTAATGTTGGCCGAACATGATTGTTACTCGCCATGTCGGAGTGGGACATGGTTGGTCGATAGGCACGCTGACCATCAACGCTGAAACCGTCTGATATAGGCTCCTACTCGAGCAGTCAGAGTGTCTATATGGTCATCCCTGTCCGAACATGCTTATTACTCGCCAAGTCGGACGCCAGAGTGAGTGATGGCAGGCCAATACGGGCTCGTCCACCCGAACATTCAGAGTGGACTGTTGGCCGACCGGCCATGCTCGCACACTCAAAGAAATCAGAATGTTCGAGGGTGTCCGAAATCAGGGTCGAGAAGGAAGTAGTAAGCTAGTGCTCTTCTTTGTTCTCTCTTCAAGACCTGCGGCGAGCTTTTTTCACTCCTCGCCCCTTTGGGGCCGAACGAGTTTGGTCAAGTTGATCCAAGGCGCCCATCCCAACCCGTCGAGTTGAGCAGGCCAATGACCTGGCCACCACCAGCAACTAGATACGGGCCGGTCCGACCTGCTTGAGGAGCGAATGCACATTCATCGCTGCTGCTGCCTGCTTGTTGTGACTGCGCTCCTACCTCATCAACAAAACCACTCCCCCGCACGTCTCGAAACTGCCGAATCACCCCCCCCCAGATCACAGCAGACGTGGGGACATGATACTTCAACCACGAGTGCGGCTGCATCCGCCCCGGACGAGTACGGTATGGACTCTTCAATGAGGACTGCCAAATCGGACAGCTGGCTCACTGTAACAAGATTGGCACCATCATAGTGATCGTTGAATAGGAGGGGATATCTGGCAGGAGAGGACGTACGGATCATGCGTATCATGCCGACTGGTGCGATGATTGGAGCAAGCAGGGATGCTCTCTCTATTGTGTATAGATTCTCGTCCGACCATGCCCCATTTACTCGAGACGCCGATCTGGATTGATTGGTTCGCGGATCGTGCTTGCATGCTTAATCGAAGACTCGATAAAATGTCATTTAATTGGCCAATCAGGTTCACCTACTCGGGACGTCAAAAGAAAATTGGTCGGCTATGCCAACCTCGACAGGTCGACTGTTTGGTCGACTGACTATGCCAGTTGATAACAACCTCGACAAGCTACGCGGGACTGCGATCATGCCCGCTGGCTTGCCGACATGTGAAGAGAAATGGTTCCAGTGCGCTCACTGGCCTACCAAGTCAGAGTACGACACGCATCGGCCGAGAAGTCAAGGCGGATTTGGATTGCTCGCCTGATCGCGCTTTCCCGCTTCGCGCCAGACATGGGCCAAGCCAAAGCCGACGGAGACAAGTTCCCCCGACACCACTCCCCAAGTCACAAAAGACAGCCGCGACCTCGGCCTGGCTCGATTTTCGGAAATGAGCCCTATGAACCCCCCCCAGTCCCTCGTGGGGTGAGCCTTTTCTTTTATTCCCTTCTACTAGGGCGGGGAGCGTTCGATTCTAAGGATGGGGATGGAGATGGGGGGCGTCCTGAAACCAGCCCGACTGAAAATAACAGGGCTGCGGCGTCGTCGCGGGCCTGACTGAGCTTCTCCACCTGCACAGCCCCTCTCTGGCGCCTCCTCGTTTTCTTGTGGGTGGTGCGTGTGTGCGTACGAGTGGTGGCCGTGTGCGCCCGCGCGCGCGCGTGTCTCGGAGACGAGGCAGGCCTGCATGCAGGCGGCATGCGGCGTGCGGGATGCGACATGCGGCATGCAAGAAACGGTCCGTCCGGCCGCCCGTCCACCTCGTGACGCCATCTGGCTAGAATCTCCTCCACCGGCCATCATCAGCAGCCCGGCCGCCGTTCCGGCCTGGCAGTCCAGCTAGTCTGGTGAAGAGCGGTTGGCAGGCCAGAAAAGGAAAGCGCGCTTGGCAGGTTTAGTTAGGGAAGAGCGGTTGGCAGGCAGGCAGGTCGTACGTCCACTGTTGAGGCGCACCCGTGTCCGTCCCGAGGATATAGTATGCCCTGCCAAGGCTCAGCCGTGGCCGTGTCGGCCTCACCTCCCTTTTTTGACTCTGGCAGCCGCTGGGGCGCCAGTGTACCTGCGCCCCCCTTCCCCCGCTCAGACCGGACCCCGTCCCTCTCTCCCCTCCCCGCAGACAGTAATCGAGAAAAGGCCAAGCTGGTCGCGGTTTGTTTTCTTTTGCTGTTGTTTCCTGGACTGGTCAACTGTTTTGGCGCTCACACGTTGACGACGACGACGACGACCACTCCCCGGCGGGTGCTGCTGCTGCTGCTGCCGCTGCCGCTGACCAGGGGATCACTGCTCGCCCTCTCTGTCTCGACTCTCCCTGGTTCCGCCGAGTTGTCGCCCCTCCCTGTCGGGGACGGACTGCCCCCCTCTAATCCTGCCCCCTCCACCTCTAAAAATCCCATCCCGGCCCTGACTGGTGGTCACCACCACCACTACCCTAGCCCGAAACAGCGAACAGCGTGGCGCCTGAGCGAGGTTCGGAACATCTTCATCTGGACGCACACTGCGGCCGCCGCGGCCTATCCCACCCTCTCTGTCCCTGTCTCCCGCCCACTCTTTCTGCGGCTCTGCAGCCCAAATCTCTAGAAGCCGACATTGATCGATCAACCAAAAAAGTCGCCAATCAGACCGAACCCCGAATCGAACCGGCTTCTCCATCTCCCTCCGGTCCGGCCGACCTGCCGGCCGCGCGCGCGCGCGACTACGACTTGACTCCGCCGCCCTCTTGTTCCCCTCTACCGGCCTCGCCGGCTCTCATTTCCCCCCAAAGCATGATGCTTGAGGACAAGTACGTGGCATTTTCCATATTCCCCAGAGCCGGACGGCCGGAGGGACGAGCCGGTCCGTCGGCGAATTCGATTGGGGATCGCCGTGTCAGGCCGAAGCGGCGGCGGACAGGCAGAACAGGCGGACAGGCGGACAGGCAGTCATGCAGGCAGGCAACTCGGGGCCGGGGGGAAAGAGCAGCCCGGCTGATGGTACTGTGATGCGTACAGGTATATCGGCCTGGCCCTGGCCATGGCGTCGAGTTTGGCCATCGGTATGCGCTCCCATCCCCACCGTCTCGACGGCTTCCGGTCCGCGCTAACATGCGGCGTGCGCAGGCATAAGTTTCGTCGTCACCAAGAAGGCACATACCCCATCTCCGCACCATCCCCGCCAGAGACCAGCCACTGACTCGACCCAACCACTTGCAGGGCTTGATGCAGTCAGAAGAGAAGGACGGATTCGAGGGCGATGGCTTCGTGTATCTCAAAAATCCCACCTGGTGGCTGGGCATCTCAACCCGTGAGCGCAAACGGCCATCCCGTGGCAGCAGGGCCGAGAGAGGAGAGAGGGCAAACGAGGAGAGGAC
Organism: Bertia moriformis; assembly: GCA_025802115.2. Classification (NCBI taxonomy): domain Eukaryota; kingdom Fungi; phylum Ascomycota; class Sordariomycetes; order Coronophorales; family Bertiaceae; genus Bertia; species Bertia moriformis. Next base: position 24,083 of record JAOYNC020124578.1, read on the forward strand.
AAGAGGGAGAGGACGAGACGAGAGGACGGCATGCTGACCTGGTCCCCAACCCGCTCGCAGTGGTCATCGGCGAGGTCTGCAACTTCGCTGCGTACGCATTTGCGCCCGCCATCCTGGTCACCCCGTTGGGCGCCCTCTCCGTCCTCATCGGCGCCGTGTTGGGCGCATACTTCCTCAAGGAAGAACTCGGCACCCTGGGCAAGCTCGGCAGCGCCCTGTGCCTCATCGGCGCCGTCATCATTGTCCTGCACGCGCCCGCGGACGAGGACATCCAGACGATCGACCAGATCCTCCACTACGCCCTGCAGCCCGGCTTCCTCCTCTATTCCTTCTCGGTGCTCGCCTTCTCCTTCACCATGATCTACAAAGTCGCGCCCGTTCACGGCAAGAAGAACGCGCTCATTTTCCTCTCCATCTGCTCCACCGTCGGGTCGGTATCGGTCATGTCGGTCAAGGCATTTGGCATCGCGCTGAAGCTCACGTTTGCGGGCAACAACCAGTTCAGCCACCCGTCTACCTACGTGTTCATGATCCTGACCTCGGTCTGCATCCTGACCCAGATGAACTACTTCAACAAGGCGCTGGCCCAGTTCCCAACCAATATGTGCGAATTTCCGCGTCCGGCCCTCGGCCCCCCCTTCTCCGCCCTTGTTTTGCAGGCCTTTATCTGACCCTCGACGGCTCCCACAGCGTGAACCCCCTATACTACGTCACCTTCACCACCGCCACCCTCTGCGCATCCTTTATCCTCTTCCGCGGCTTCAACACGTCTGACACCGTCAACACGCTCTCCCTGATATCCGGCTTCCTCGTCACCTTCACCGGCGTCTACCTTTTGAATCTCTCCCGCAGCGACCCCAACGGCAAGAAGCTGGCGGGCCGCGCTAGCGGCGACAGCACCGGTACCGACCTCGTGTCCAGCTTCCAGACCCGCGTCAGCATGCAGTCCCGCCGCAGCACGGACCCCTACCGTGCCAGTCTGAGTCGAGAGCACGACGATCGTGCGGGGCTCATGCGGGCTTACGACGAGGAGGCCGAGGCCGGCTTCGGCCTCGCCGACCTGGGCGGAGACGGCAGAAGTAGCAACAGCAGCAGCGGAGGTGGCGGCAGCAGCAGCAGCAGCGGCGGCGGCGGCGGCGGCGGCGGAAGTGGCGGAGCCGGCGGCGGCGGCGAGATCGAGAGACCGCGACGGCCACGGAATGGCAAGCCAAATGGTCACGCGTCGAAACCGATCAGTGAAGACGACGAGATAGAACTCCAACCACGGAAACCGGCACCACGATAGCAGAGGATGGCCCGACCCGGCTGGCTCCGATCTCCCCGACCATCCTAGTTTCCTTGTGTCCTGTCCATCCACCCTCCACCCACACGTATATATAACCCAGTTCTGCTCTCTCCCTCCCTCCCTCTACTACTGTACACTTTCGACACGCACGAGATAAGGACATTTCTTTCTGTTCGGGTTGTCCCATCGAATGACTTGGTCAGGTAACCTGGTGGGCGGGTATGGGCCGGTTAGAGAGGAGTTCGCATTTGTCACTTGCCATTTTCTCTGCGTCGGCGTCGGCTGGGAGACATCAGGTCGCCCCCACAGATCTCGTCATCTCTTCCGAGTTTCAATTTCATGCGCCCGTGCCATATAGGCTGGCTGGGGGTTGGCGGGTAAGAAATACCAGTCAGGGTGTTGAGGATTGCATCGAGATTTTGGCATTCACAGGCCTAAGGAAGATGACTAGTCTTATCTGTCTTGCCGTTGCCTCTTCCATTTGCACCTACACGCCTACCCTTTACCTTTCTCGGCTCGATTTCAGCTTGTATATACTATCACGAGGCAAGGGGGACCTCCATTCCCTTTCGTCTGTTTCTGTATTTCGGCTCGACAGGAGAGAAGAAAAACAAATGCATTGCGGTAGACGGATTTGTATGTACAATAGGGGGCGGGCATGTAT
>JAOYNC020124761.1:0-25960 GCA_025802115.2 Bertia moriformis
CCACTAGATAGGCTCCAACGGTTGGACACCACAACATGACTGTCCTCCGCCTTCCCCGCCCCGAATATTGTCATCTTATCTCGGTCCTCCACCGCATCTTGATCCACCACCACCTTGTCCTCATCCCCCGCCTCATCTCCACCCCCCTCCACCTTATCCCCACCCCCCTCCGCCTCCTCCCCATCCCCCGCATCCTCCCCACCCCCCTCCACCTAATCCCCACCCCTCGCCTCACTCCGCCCCTCACTTTATCGCCATCCCCCGCCTTATCCACTTCACTTCTTCTCCAGTCTGACTCTCCTGCCCAATAAGCCGGCCCCTCCGGTCACACGGAGACACGCAGCGCTGAATCGTCTCTCGCGTCATCCAGCCCGGCCGCGAAATTAACCAGTCGGAGCCTAGGTAGCTATCCAACGGCCAGGCGCGTAACCGAATCTGGCGATGAACAGACCAGCCACCGTCTCGGCCTGCACATGCTGTATCAAGATCACCGCCACGTTCCAGGTTGTCGGTCGGCGGGCCCGTCTCCCAGCCGTCTCAACTTCGACCTCGTCCACTCCACGGGACCGGAGCGCAGGCGCAGGTTTGCCATCGATAGCGATCTCGAGCATGCAGGAGCCGTGACACTTGGAAGCCAGTATGCCGCCTAGGACGGGGTCCAAATCTTCGTGGGCGGCCGCCGCGCGGCTGTAGGCCTCGTCAGAGAGCACATTGCGATTGGCGTAGGGTAGATAAATGTAATACAGGGGGTTGCATAGCGTTGTGGCGTAGACCTGGGCTGGATGGTCGGCCGCATGACACGGAACGACGCGGCCGCCCCGAGATCCCCCCCGGCAAGGATCTCGGCAATCACAACATGGCGGCCAATGTCGCGGTCTGGCCGCACCTCTTCTCTCCCAGCTGACCAATCGCCGATCCAAGTAATATGAAACGGTAAGCTGGAACGGGCAGGCTGGCTCGTCGATTGTAAGCTTCAGGGTGGAGCCGATCTTGGAGGGCGTTGGAGGAACGTGGGAGGGGTTATTCGGACACGATGTCCCATCCGGAATCGGCGGAATCTGACCGGACTCGGTCGGAGTCGGCGCCATCAAATTCGGCCGAGGACGTCCTGCTTGGATCGCAAATCTCCAATCTCGGCCGGTGAGGGTGAGACTCCAAAACGCGGTAGGAAATAGAGTGAGTACGCCGAACCTGACCATCTGGGCCGGCTGCGGGGCGGGTAGGATATTTCACTCCGGCCAAGACAGAGCCGGCGCACTCCGCCTCGCGGCTGCAGGTTCCCACTTCAACTACACGGCAAGCTTCACCATGACCATAAAGCCAGCTGGCACACATACGCTTACGAGCTCAGAGCTCAACACGGGCCTCGTGGCGCTTTGCGACTATGACAACTTTTTTTTTGATGACCCAAACTACGGAGGCCCGGTTCCAGAGGAGACGATGGGTGAGGTCCGCCCGAGGACCCGATCACGGACGATCCTAGGCCAATATGTGCGCCCTGGAGAGAAGACCAAGCCTTGAGCCGGAGCCTGGGGTACCCGTCCCACCGGTAAGCAGGAGGGAGGATCAGAGAGTGTCGCTGCTCTGGTTTCTGCAGCTTGCTCGACAAGGACGGAACAGGCGGGCAGAGTACAGGGAGACGCCGTCGGGTAGAAGGAAATGAAAGAAAAGCCGTGAGAGGGTAGGTCCAGGCCAGGCAAGTGTTGATATAAGAAGGCGGACGCAGGAGAGCAGGGCGCCAGTAAAGCTAGATTTGACGAATTATATCGGGCACGTGACCTCGATCGTGATCTGCGAGATCTAGCTGCCTCGGTGGGAGGATTGGATTGTTGAGCGGGGGGCGGCGGAGGAGAACAAGCCGAAGGCCGCAGGGGGGCAGACAGGCAGGCAGGCAGGCAAGGCGCTGTGCCGCGTGTCTCCCCTGAAACCGCTAATGCTAGCTGCTGAGACGGCCGGCCCTCCCCCTCCGTCCCCCCACCCTCCTTCCCTGTCCCCTCTTCCCGTCCCTCTTCCCTGGCGGCGACGGCCAATTGGCGGAACCAGTACCCTGCCGAGTACTCCACTCGGCCCAGGCTCGCCCGCGCGATCCCGGCGCGCGCTCGCTCGCTCAAGCCCACGGCCCACGGGCCACGGCTGACAAAGAGATACCAAACCGACCCTGGTTGACCCTGGCCGCGATCGAACGAATGGAAGAGGAGGAGCAAGGATCCTCGCTCCCGCGCTGTTCCGGCTCCAAGTCAGCGCGGCACGGGGCAAGGCGCAACAGGGATGGCGGTCGAGCGCGAGGCACGCTCGAGCCCGGGCCCGTCATGCGATCTGCCTCCTTACCGGGCCAGAACGCGGCCGGCAGGTTCTGATACAACCTGCCGGCCCGCAGGGTCTTTCGCCTTTTCCCTTTTCCCTCCCCCCGTATTTGCTTCTCCTATGTGATGGTTTTTGTTTTTGTTTTTCTGTTTCTCTTTCGGTTCTCCCCACATTTCTGTCGCCTGGCGCTGTCCCCCACGTCGGCAGGATCACGGCGGACGAGCTGGACAACTTTTCAATTCTTCTCTTGCCAAGGCCGGTCCTGGGTTATATCTATCATTATTCTAGTACTCGTATTCGTTTCCAATCAAACCCCGTCCTTCGTTCTCTGCTGAGAGAAACACTCGATAGCGGCAACCTGGGTATCGCGTGCTCGAGACACGATCCGACCACGGACCGCGACACGGTCTGGTTGATGCACCTGGCAACGACGGAGCGATTAGTTGGCCACTCTTGATCGGACTGGGGGCCGGGCCGCAGGCGTGCCGGGTATCAGGCCCAGGCGGCGATGGCGCCGCTTGGTGAGCGGGTCGGGCAGGTGGGGAGACGATCGGCGGCAGGTCGGGGAGGGGGGCGGAGAGCGACGGGCAGGGGCTGGAATGGCAACGATGGGAGAGAGAATGGTGGCAGCAGCGAGGCTGGGGGAAGAAGCCAGAACCAGAACAAGAGACGAGACGATGGCCACCACGACACCGGCAACGGCAACGGCAAGGACTGGGACAGGAAGAAGGATGATACGAGCTACTCCCCAGAGACGGCCCCGATGCCCCCGACGGCCCCGACGGCCCCGACGGCCCCGACGGCCCCGACGGCCCCGATGCCCCCGATGCCCCCGACAGCCCCGGTGCACCCGATGCATCCCCCCCCTCCCCCTCTCCCTCGTCTCTTGACCACGTCACCCATAACCACCACCGTCCTCACTCGGCCAGCGGTGATCACTCTCACCCCGAAGCTGACCACGATGGTGGCGGATCCGACCGGCACGATAGGCCTGCTCGCCCCCGGCACGGCCACGTCGACTGTTTTGCCGAATCGGGCCACTGTGGTGGTTCCCATGCTCACCTTGATACCGCTCAGGCCGGTCCTGTCGTATGAAGGCAACCCTCGCAAGGGCGTCGGCACGGTGGATGGAATGAACGGCCCCAACCAGGCCCAGGCCACCGGCCGCTTCCCCGCTCTAGGGCCGGATACGGCAGCGATGGGGTCTGGCGCGGCGGGGATGCCGACCCGGCCGGCAGGGGCGGCCGTGGCGACACAGACCATCTCTGGAGTGCCTCTCCCAGACATGCAGGGCTACAGCGGGCTGCCTCACCACGGCGATTATCGGGGCGGGGGCCTGGGCGCCCGGGCCGAGGGGGCGCTGATCGCGGTGGGCTCGATTGGTAAGCTGGAGCTGGGGCTGAAGCTGAACCCGAATCTGGATGATAGACGGGGCTGACATGGCGCATAGGCATCGTGGCGTGCATAGGAATCGTGGCCTGGCTGGTGTGGCGCCATATGAAAAAGGCAGGCAGCCGGTCGGCACGGTCTGATTCAGAAAAAGACCTGTACAAGAAGGGTCGTTCCGGGCTCGTCGCCACGGCGGCCTCGAAGGTGGCCTGGCTGCGGGCTCGGCTCGGCGGGCGCGACTGGGCCAGCATGGAGGACGCGGATGATGATTCGCGCGACGGCGAGCGCGGGCCTCGGCTCGGCATAGCGCAGCCGCAGAAGCTGTCCAACTTCAACCTCCCAACCGTCGGCGCGGCGGCCAGCAGAGCACCAAGGCCCAACACCCGGATCAGCACCCGGATCGGGATCCGGATCAGCACGATCGGGGCCCGGATCAGCACCCCGTTTGGCACGAACACGAACACGGCCATGCCACCCAGGCGGAACCCGAGCCCCGTCAGTCCCGTGACGGCAGACTCCGACTCGGGCGCGGGCGGCAAGGCCATGCCTGCCTACCCCGCCAGGGCGCTCGGCCACCAGGCCAACGAGTCAATCACCTCGGTCCAGGCCAATTACAGCTCGACGATGCAGTTTGTGCCGCCGACCTTTGACCAGCTGGGCCGGCCGCCGGTTCGCGCCCAGGCAAGCCGACTCAGCGAGCTGTCTTCTCTCTCGTCTGGATTCGGCGACGGCGACATCATCATTCACCACCAGGCTGGCGGCGGTGCCCCGCAGGCCGCACCGGTCGCGCCCGCGCCTGCGCTCGTGCCGGCAGGCGCGGGTTCCGCCCAGCCGCGCCGGCTCCGGCTCAGCAGCGTGTCGTGGGCCAGCCGCCGGCACGATCCCAGCCGGGACACGGTCTACACGGCGACGAGCCAGGACCTGCCGGCACGGTTCCGCACCGTCGGCAGCTGGGTCGACCAGCAGGCTGGGCGGATCCGGCGGGCGCAGCAGCGTGGGCTGGGCGACGGCGGGCCGATGGGTGGCGGCTGGGATTCGGGTAACATGGCGCCGGCGGCAGGGCTGCCGGCCGGGCCCGGGCCCGGCGGACTGCCGCCTGAGGAGAGGGCGGTCGCGGTGCCGGATGGCGAGATGGCCCGGCCGGTGGACGAGGTGCTGCGGGAGGGGCGGCGGAGTAGGTCGCAACGTGGGTCGTAGCGCCGGCCTGGCTGAGACGGACAGATAGCTGGCAGTCATGATGTATGTGGCATTTCAACTCAACACGGAGCATACCCATCTGCCTCTGCATGCCAATCTGACTCTGCATACACATCTGCTTCTGCATCTGGGGATGGTCCCTCTCTATTGCCTCCGACGTCTTGAATGTAAGTGTCTAGTTTTAGATAGGCTAGCTACTGATCTCTGGCCGGCTTGAGTTAAGCTCATATAGCTAGGAGTAGTAAAGAGGGCCACTGAGACCGCCAAGGCCGCTGAGACCGCCGAGACTGTTGGAACCGACGAGACTATAGAGGTACTATATATTTCTATCTAGGCCCACGGCTATAGCTATAGCGGTTTAGTAGTAGGAAGGAGGCTCTATCCTGGTCGAGCCTAGTCCGATGCGGTCTTGGCTGATAAAAAGTCGTTACTTTTTGTCTTATTTTCGAACTTTGGTGTCCTTCCTTTCTCAAAGTATCTCTTTTACGTCTTCAGCACCATGTCATACCATAGAGCTCGGACAGCATAGCGAGCCTCTGACAGGCGCGACCGTAATAAAAAATGCCTGCACGCTCTATTACTGCCCCGGTCCAGCCGTACGTTGGAGATTTGCTCACGTCCTAGTCCCTAAAGAGCATAGAGATCTTCGGCAGATCACCGTAAGGCGTCTGAGTAGCAGACCGCGCCTTCCCCGTAGGACCGCGGCCACTGCCGGGTTCGGCGCCCTCACGGCCGTGATTAACTTACCTATGCCAACCTATATAAGGGGTTCGGACTTTTGTTTATCTTGTTTTTCGTAGTCTACCCCTCGTTAGTAGCCACTTTCCGCCTAAAGCGTCGGCTAATGCCTTGGTTTGTTTCTTTCCGCGGTGCTACGCTAGCGCGGCGCTAGCACAAAGGCTTCAGCCGCGCACCGCGCCCATTTTCAACCCAGCCATGTGCTGGCGAAATTGCCTACCTCTCCTTCCTGGCCACAACCGAGAAATTTTTTTTCCTCTCCTACATCCTACACCACCCAGCAGCAGCACCAGCAGTACTAGCCGTAAAGCTGCAAAAATGGCCGCATCGCGGCCCCTTCTCGTTCTCCCCCGCGGCATTACCGCGGCGCAGCTGATGGCCGCGAGCCGCGGCAGGCCCCTTGCCCGTATCCCGGGCCGCCTGCACGGCCTGCAGGCCGTACGGCCGTACGCCGCCGCCGCCACCACGACCGCCACGACCGCCGCTACTACCCCTCCGCCGCCGCCGTCGCCGAAGCCCAAGCGGGGCAAGACCAGGTCCTTCCTTCTCTGGACCTGGCGCCTGACCTACCTGTCGGTGCTGGGCACCGTGGGCCTGGTCGGGTACGCCATCTACCAGGACCGGCACCCGGCCCCCCAGGTCGACCCCGACCCGTCTAGGAAGACGCTGGTCGTGCTCGGTAAGATTGCCCTATGTATTAGCCTGCCCTATATTATAGCTCCTGCCCTATATTACTTCCCCCCGCGGCCACCTATATTCCCCCCGCGGCCACCGCGGGACCCGGCCTATATCGCGGCTTCCTACAAACCCCCCACTCGCCGGCCTATGAGTCGTCGTAGCATTTGCACCGCTAATCTGTTGCACTAGGCACCGGATGGGGCTCGGTGTCCCTGCTTAAGAAGCTCGACACCCAGAACTATAACGTGATCGTTATCTCGCCCCGCAACTATTTCCTCTTCACCCCGCTCCTGCCATCCTGCACTACCGGCCTGATCGAGCACCGCTCCATCATGGAGCCCATCCGCACCATCCTGCGCCACCGCACCGCCACCGTCAAGTACTACGAGGCCGAGGCCACGTCGATCGACATCGACCGCAAGGTCATCACCATCAGCGACAGCTCCGAGATCAAGGGCAATGTGGCCGAGACCGAGGTGCCGTACGACATGCTCGTTGTCGGGGTCGGCGCCGAGAACGCGACGTTCGGCATCCCCGGTGTGCGCGAGCATGCCTGCTTCCTGAAGGAGATTGCCGACGCCCAGGCCATCCGCCGCCGTATCATGGACTGCGTTGAGACGGCCGCCTTCAAGGACCAGGCCCCCGACGAGGTCGACCGCCTGCTGCACATGGTCGTCGTCGGCGGCGGCCCCACCGGCGTCGAGTTTGCCGGCGAGCTGCAGGACTTCTTTGAGGACGACATCAAGAAGCTGATCCCCGACATCAAGGACCGCTTCAAGGTCACCCTGATCGAGGCCCTGCCCAACGTGCTGCCGTCCTTCTCCAAGCAGCTGATCGAGTACACCGAGGCGACCTTCAAGCAGTCCAAGATCGACGTCCTGACCAAGACCATGGTCAAGCGCGTCACTGACCAGACCGTCGAGGCCGTCGTCACCAACCCGGACGGCTCCAAGGAGACCCGCGTCATCCCGTACGGCCTGCTTGTCTGGGCCACCGGCAACGCCACCCGGCCTGTCGTCGAGAACCTTATCAGCAAGATCCCCGCCCAGGCCGGCTCGCGCCGCGGCCTGGCCGTCAACGAGTACCTCGTCGTGCAGGGCACCCGCGACGTCTGGGCCATTGGCGACTGTGCCATGGCCGGGTATGCGCCCACCGCCCAGGTCGCCGGCCAGGAGGGCGTCTTCCTCGCCCGGCTGTTCAACAACATGGCTCGCACCGAGCGGATCGAGAGCCGCATCCAGGATCTGAGCTCGTCGCTCAACCTGCCCCCGGCGCACCCGCAGCCGGACGCGCTCGACGCCGCCCAGGCCGCGCGCAAGATCGAGGAGCTCGAGCGGGACCTGCGCCGCATGAAGGACGTCAAGCCGTTCATGTACTCGCACCAGGGCAGCCTGGCCTACATCGGCAGCGAGAAGGCGGTGGCCGACGTCAGCTGGTTCAACGGCAACGTGGCCTCGGGCGGCAGCATCACGTTCTTGTTCTGGAAGAGCGCGTACCTGTCCATGTGCTTCAGCAGTAAGTAGTCGTCCGGCCGGCCTGGCCCGGTCTGGTCCCGGCTGAGCACCTCGAACTCGGACCGGTGGTGGAGCGGGCCCGCTGACGCTATTTCTCCAGCCCGCAACCGCGTCCTGGTGGTCATGGACTGGGTCAAGGCTCAGCTGTTTGGCCGGGACATCTCTCGTGAGTGAGGGGAGGAGGGGGTTTCATTTCAGGCCGGTGGCCGGCCCTGGCGGAGGGCGGAGGCCGGAGGCCGGAGGGCCGCGTTTGTTTTTTTTCTCTTTCTTTCTGGCTTGCCCTCGGGTCTGAGTCTGGGCAGCGGCGGCCTCGTGGTAGATAGAAAAAATGGTTCTACTCATCTTTGTCTTTGTCCTACTCGTCTCCTTTGTCGGTCTTGAGTCTGGGTTCTGTCTCGTCTCCCCCCTCTACTGTCCTGTCCCGCATGTTATCGCACCCCCGCGCCCGGTCCACGGTGGATCAGCTGGGTCATGGATAGGTGGCGTGCCTCTTGGTTATCTTTTTTGGGGTTTCTATTCCTCTGCTTATTGCGTTTCCCCCATACGATTTTGTCGGGGGTGGTAGATGGACGGGGGGTGGTCTAGATGGGTGGGTAGATGGGGACTAGATGTGGCGAGCAGACGGTTCGCTGGGTATTTAGACTGGTGGCTGGATCTAGACCGTTGACAGAGATGTGGTGAGGCCCGCAGCTGAGGGCATGGAGTAGTATATATATATACCGAACAGAACAGGCTCGGAGCGAGCGGGCTCGAGTCTGGCTGTGGCAGAGGAGCTCCTGCATTGTGGCGTGTTCTCCCCGCATCAATCTGTATGCCGCCCTTTGGGTATCATTCTCTTCCGAGTTGATCTGTATCCAGCACTGTGCGTCATGTCCCTATTCCACCCTTTGGGTATTCTCCCCACTCAGTAGCCCACACGTCGGTCTGGAACAGATAAGCTGGCAGGGCCCAGCCCGGACATCTCGGCCGCACGCTCAAACTCGATCGAATGATCCGGCCCGATCGGCCATGCTCCCCGCTTTCGAATTATTCACGTCATATTCTATACCAAAACAGCGCCAAACATAACAAGTGGTAGGGGAACGACGCGGGGGGGACATTGTATTCGACTTGCCATTCCGCCTTCTATCTCGGCAGACTCGTTCTGGACGGGGAAACAGCGGCAGCTCTATCAAGAGCCCAAATCAAACGCTAGCCAAAGCCCGCCGAAGCATGGCAGAGGGGGGGTATAAACAACAAGCCTGAGCCCCGACCTCTCCCGCCTGGCTGGCGGACTCGGACTCGGCCCACGACGTATCACGCATCGTGTGTGCTAGTCCATTTTATACTGAGCCCGGGCCACGACGCGCGACAGAACGGAGATGGCTCCTCGCCTGCGAGAGCAAGAGATTACGAGCCCAAATGCGCGTGGCCAGGCCGCCTTGATCCCACGAGGGACAACGGGGCGGGGCAGCAAGCAGGCCCCTGCGCCGGCCGTGGCGAATGAATCTGAATCGAACAATGATCAGACAGTCTTGATCTCATGATACGAGAATGGACATGCCCCCCTCCCCGGTGGCAAAGAATATGAAATCTAACATGGTCATCTTCGACCCATGACATGACGCAAAATTGACAAGGCGGCCGCTCCCCCGTCCGCCGTCGCAAGAGAATATGAAGCAAAAAGTAGCCAGTCCTCGACCCAAGTACCCGGAATGAAGAAGCGATCAAGACAATGGATGGGAATGGTATATGGTACAACAAGGCAAGAGAAAACCCAAGCTCCCGCACAAACCCACCGAGGCGCGCTGCGGGGGATAAAAAGAAAACTTCTCGGCCTCGGCGGGACATGTCCACGAGGCGGGGGCCAACGACGCGTATTCCAACAAAAGGGACCTTGGAAGGGACCCTCGAGCCCCGCAGGGCTCCTGGCTCGATCCTGTCCGGCCACGGTCGGCCGAAACGGATAGCTGCCCCGTGGGTTGGAGAATGCCAACCCCGCTCCTGTCCAAACGAGAAGAAATTCAAGCACGGTATCACAGTAATAGAGGGGGTAAAAACAAAAGACCGAGACTCGATAAGTAAAAAGGACGGGGCAGGCGCGCACGCCCTCCTCACACAGCCCCTCGCAATCTCTGCTTCCGAGCGAGCCAGTCGCCAAGCATGTTGTCCAGTTGCTGCAGAAGATTGGTCAGTTCCCGCGCCCAGCAGCACCAGCACCGCCACCCCGATACGCTCCCATGTGCTCACCGTAGTTATCTCAGCCAACTTTGCATTCTGTTCCCTAAACAGCGGACCCGCCACCGGATGATCCGGCCCGCACGGCACCACGTCCGACTTGTCGTAAACCACCACCAGCAAATCTCGGACGTCGGAGCTGGAGTCGAAAAAGTCCCGCAGCTTGGCATCGTTCCACGCGGCGGCGCCGCTCGCGCCGCCGGACGACGCGGTCGAGCTGGTCACCGTCGCTAACGAGTCTTGCCGGCCCGGGGCCTGGATCTGACCCCGGCCCGGGCCCCTTGCCTGATCCTGCTGCTGCTGCTGGTGCTGCTGCTTGCCCGCGGCTGCTGCCACCGTTGCCGTCGCTGCCGCCTCCCGTGTCGGGACGTCCTCTCGGTCGACCAGCTCGGGTGATGGCGAGGACCGGCTCTCCTGGCTTGAGGTGTCGACGATCAGCGCGGGCGGGTTGTTCGACGTGACTGGAGAGATCTGCACCGGCGACTCGGAGAGACGGCCGACCGGTGGCGGTGGCTGCTCCTGTGGCGATGGCTGTGGCTGCTGCCGCCCCTGTTCTTGGCTGACAGCAGCAGTTCCTACTGCTGCTGCCTGCCGGCCAGGCGACTTCTCGCGCAGAGGTCCCGGCTGGGGTGCGGCCGCCGGCAGCTCCGCATCTGGCATGCCCCCCTCCTCCGCCTCTTCTTCTTTATCGGCGTCCTCTTCCCCGGACGAGTCGAAATCATCGAGCGGCATGCGCTTATTCGCCATGGCTGTCTTTGGGGGCTTGCTTTCTTGCTGTTGCTGCGGGGCCGTCCGGCTCGGCGCGGCGGCGGCGCGCCGCGACGGCGCCACTTCCGGCGTCTGCTGCGTCTCCGGGCCCACGATGCGCATCGATGTGGGCGGCACGTTGGACACATCGTTGCGCGCCTCGTTCAGGTACGAGCCCAGCTCGAGGGCCGATGACGACGCGGCCACTCCGGGCCCCGACCCCGGCCCCGGCCCCGGAGCGGACGCCTTCCGGGTGGTGGCCGACGGCTCGGCCCGCGGCTTTTGCTTCTGCAGCCTGCTGGAAGATCTGAGCGGCCCCCCGGCCGCCGCATCCTTCTCTGGCGATGGTGCGTCCTCGACCGACTCCTCCGTCTCGAGGGAGCGCTTGCCGATCGAATCGTCCTCGTCTTCGGATGCGGTGCGCTTCTTGTCTTTGCGGGAGAATAGGCCGCGCAGCACCCCGGGCTTCTTCTCCTTATCCTTCTTGTCCTTGTCCTTCTTCTTCCGATCTTCCTTCTTGTCGGGCTCCAGCCGGTCCAGGCTGGGCCGACTGCGGGTCGAATCTTTCGAGTCGGACGACTGCCGGGGCGTGTTGTTGTCGTCGCGCAGCAGGTTGGGTGTGAGGGTGATCTTTTTGGTCTCGACGGTGTCGTCCTTGAAGAAGGAGTCCGTGTTCCGAACGGTGCCGTTCTTGGATCGACTCGGGCCCTTGGCTGCCTCGTTCTCGTACATGTCGTCGCTGCTCCGGGGTGAGCCGTCGTCTCGGTAGTGGTCCTCGGTCGGGGTGTCATTGCCAGCTTTGGCGCCCGGCGACCGCGGCTTGAGTGGCTCTACTCTTGCCGGGTCGTCCTCGGCACCGTTCTCCGATTGCAGCTCGACAGCAGCCTGCTGCTGTTGTTGTTGCTGCGCCTGGAGTTCCCGTTGTCTCTGGACCGCGGCCTGTTGTTGGGCAAAGAGATTGTCTTCCTCCTCCTCTTCGGATGAGTAGTCGACGTCGGAGTAGTCGACGTATGTGGGCGCCGCAAATGCCACGTTCTTCTTCTTTCTTCGGCCCTTGAACGTGCTCTTGGACTTTTCTCCCGGAACGTCGCCGAGCATCGCGGCCGACAGCTAGATGGCACTCTTGTCAGCACTCGGGATCCGTTCCGCCCCCCGGTCTCGAAAACATGGCTGTCTGGCGGCATCCATACGTCAATGTTTCTATGCTTGTTGTATCGCGCCAGCCGCTCGGTGGGGGTCTCGATGTGCTCGGCGGGCAGATAGCCTGCGTCGGTCCGGTTGGTCAGCGGCCTCTCCTCAGCCGGAAGAGATCGGGCCGTGCTTACCGATGCTGCTGTCCTTGACAACCCTGACCAGCCACCAGTAGCTGTTGCTGTCGTCGAGAAGCACCATGGTGTCGCCTTTGGTCGCGTTGGCCTGCCCCTCGACGGTGGCGACGAATGTGTGGAGCGCGTACACGAAGTCGAAATCGATGTCCTCTGTTACATGTAAGCAATCACTGGGCCAGCCCGAGTCCACAAAGATAGGGTCGATGGAAGAAAAGGTCAGCTCGTGATGATGATCATGGCCATGACAGTGATCATGATCGTGAACATGGTCATAATCATCGTCATCATCATCATAATAATCATCTTCTTCCGATCGTATGTAGGGCAGCGTGCGGGGGTCGACGCGGTCGTAGTGGCGGCCGCAGTGGCGGTCGAGCACGTGGTCGTATTCGTCGTCGTCACCGGCATCATCGTCGTCGTCACCGGCGTCGTCGTCGTTGTCGTCGTCGTAAATTTCGTCGTGGAGCCTGCAGCCGGCCTCGTCCATCTCGGCGGTCTCCATGGCGGTCCTGTGGCAGCGAAAGGCCTCGTGCCTCGCGGCGGCGGCCTCGTCGTTTTCGCCGCCGCCATATTCGCCGCCGTGGCCCTCGTCCGTCTCGCTGGTGGTGCCGCTCAGGAAATCTCTCGATCCGTCGCTGGGGTTCTCCCTCGTGCTCCAGTCTCGCGACCTGACGCTCCCATCGTGATTCTCGAGATGGAGGCTCGCGAGGCTCGTGGGGCCCATCGAGCTATCGTCGTTAGGCGTCGTGCTCGATCTCGATGTCGATCTCGACGTTGATGTCGGCCTCGGTCTCGATCTCGATCTCGGTCTCGGTCTCGGTCTCGGGCTCGGATGCGACTCTGGCGCATGATGATACTCACCCGAGAGATGATGATGACGATAACTATGAGGATCATGGTCACCAGCGCCCACCGCCATCTCGAGAGAGTCCTTGCTGGTCTCGGCAGAG
Organism: Bertia moriformis; assembly: GCA_025802115.2. Classification (NCBI taxonomy): domain Eukaryota; kingdom Fungi; phylum Ascomycota; class Sordariomycetes; order Coronophorales; family Bertiaceae; genus Bertia; species Bertia moriformis. Next base: position 13,063 of record JAOYNC020124761.1, read on the forward strand.
GCGGCGGCGCTGGAGAACGGGGTCGGGGGCCGGTCATAGGCCCTGAGGAGACTGTCCTCGGCGGCGACCACGACCGGGCGCTGCCGCCCGCGGCAGAAGCGCAGCGAGTCCACCCTTGGTGGCCAGGCCCCGGAGGCTCGGGCTTGGGCTGTTGTTGTCATAACCGAACTGCACCCACCATCTTCGATCGAGGGCGAGCTCGAGATCTTGTCCATCATGTCGTCCTCGTCCTCGTCGTCGAGATCACCGTCCTCGGTCTCGCCGTCGCCGCCACCACCACTCCCGCTGCCGCCGGAGGGGTCGCCTTCCTCGGTTGCGCCGCCGGTGTCTTCCTGTCGGTCATGGTGCATATCGATATCGGCACTGTCGCTGCTGTCTGCGCGACCGCGGCCGTGGTACTGGTCGGCGGCGAGGGCGCTGGACACGCCGGCGGCGAGGGTGTCGCCGTAATCCAGCTCGATGGCGGCGCCGGTCGCTTCGCCGCTCCACGACGCGCGCGGGCTCCTGCCGATCTCTTCTGCCGTCTCGTACGCGATCTCGCGGAGGGTCTCGGCCTGGTGGGGAGCGAGTAGTGACGACTTGGTGGCGGCGTGGCCGTGGGTGTGGTCTTTGGCAGATGGCGACTTGGGATCTTGGAGGTCGATCGAGTCTGGATTCGGCCGCAGCGAAGCAGAGAAGAGGGGGGACAAGTCAGCGACGGGGATGATGGACAGGCAGAGAACGAAGAGGAGACGGAAGCAGAGGATCAATGTGGAGGGGAAGAGAGGGGGGCTGGGTCAGGCTCTGGACGCCGTAGGCGTCCGCGGTGATGCGATGCATCGCGTAAATGCCCAGTAAGAGGATCCACGCCACGGCGCCGACCCGTACGTAGCCTTGGGGTTCCCCCCCTCCCTCCTTCTCGTCTGCGCCCATCTCGGCCAGCATTGCGTTGAGAATCGAGCAGACGTGGACTGGCGGCCGAGACTTACCGGCGCGGACAATGTGTGGTCTCGTCATGGTGAATCGTGATCGTGGTCGTGGTCAATTACTAAAGAAAGTCGGGGCCTCGCTATCCCAAACGGATCCGTGTCCAAAGCGACGGGCGAGTCTCGATCCGACCCTGGTTCGGGCCCCCGGCGAAAATGGAAACAGAAATGCAGAGGAAAATCCAGCCTGGTCGAGTCGTCTGTCATAAGGGGTCGTGCAGCAAGCAATAGAGAGGGTGGGCCGACCGAAATCGGGAAAGGAATGGAGAGGGTCGACGGCGGCGGCGTACGGGGCCTCAGCGCGGCCCATATAGCTGTAATAACCTCGCGGTTCGGCCGAATGCCGGCTGCAGCGTCCAGCCGTGTCTTGGATGGCTTGCTTCTTCTACTGGGGGGAGGAGAGGGGTGGTTCTGGTCTTGTCCAACGATCTCTCAGGAGGGTGGGAGGGAGGATGGCGCGCCCCCCCGGGTTTTTTTACCTTGCTTTCTGCCCACCCCCTTTGTCCTGTCCCCCGGGGAAGGGGAGCGGAGGTCGGGGGGGGTGCTCGTGCTCCCTCCAAGAAAATAAAAAAAGGGTGCCGTCCTGCAGAGCGGCTCCGCCCGGCTCCGCCCGGCCGCCTCCCGTCCGGGTGTTTTATTCTCCACCTGGCTGTTTGGCCTATTGCTCAATTGCTGCGAGCAATTCGCTCGGCCCCCCCCGGGCCGGCTGCAAGTTCGGCGCCTTCGGGACGTCGCCTCTGAGATCGATCGATCGCGGGGAGGGGGGGTCTAGGTTTGGATCCCTGGCTGGCGATAATTTTTTCTGTCGCTTCTGCTTTCCAGGGACTCCAAGCCTCCACGCGCGCATGCACGCGGCCGCGTCGGTTTCGCTCCGCTGGCCCTGAGTAATTAATTGGTCGACCGGCGGAGGAGACTCGTGTTGCGTCGCGTTGCGATCGGTACGGCGGGCGGCTGGCTGGCTGGCTGCCTGCCTGATGATATGAGTGGCCCGGCCAGCGCATGCCCGGATTGCGGCCGAGGCTATGAATAGAAGCAAGTTGGAGTGGAATAAAGTAGGTTTCACAGAGTGCAGCCAGATGGGGTTCAAGTTGATTCCATTATATATGAAGATGCAGATATTCGAGACTGAATATAGCAGAAGCACGGAGGGTGCATGTGAGCAGCAGCAGCGAGAGGAGAGCGCAGTAACACGGCCAGAGAGTGTGTGGCCTTGGCGTCGTCTTATCTGCGACGCGCCGTGGGACCCAAGTCAGGCTGCAGGCGCAGGTTATCCGCTGACGAGCGTCGTCGTCAGCGGATAGGATGGGCCGAGCTGAATCCCGCCTGGCGAGCTGGGAGCGGCCGGGCCTGCCGATTGGGCCACGGGCAGGCAGGCAGGCAGGCAGGAAGCCCACAATCCTCCGAGTCGACACATGGCGACATCCACAAGTGGCCGTGACATGACAGGTGGACGACACGACGCGATGACTGAACGAGGGGCAGCCTGATTGGCTGTCTGGTGCATGATCTGAAACGTCCGACCTTGGCCCGGTCGGACGAATGCCTTCCTCTCCGACTGGCTGGCCGGCCGGCTCCCCGCATTAACCATGGCTCGCGCCCATCACCAGACCGAGTTGGGCATGGACAACATTCGGCGAACCAGGGACAGCGACCCGGCTCGCCTCGCCTCTTGCGCAATCGATCTGGCTAGCGAGCTAGTCTAGTGCTCATTTCTTCATCTTGGTATGCGGTCGTTGACGGCTGCTGCTGTTGCGGTGCCACGGTGCCTGCTGCCTGCTGCTCTCTCCTTCTGGCCAGTATCGCAGTGATGGGACCAAGTACGACACGGCCCAGGCCCCAGGCCTGCTCGCCCGGCCGGAGCAGACGAAGGAGTGGCCGGATGGGCTCTTGTCCTTACTTGGGTGCTTGGGTCGGCGGGCCCGACCTTGGTGGCCTAGGTAGATCTCGTCCCTGACCCAGGAATCGTCAGCCTGTGAAGCGAGCCAATGTGCGATTGCAGTTCTGCTCGTGTGGCTCGGGCTCTCCCGGCCTTCTGACGCAGGCCTACCTACCTCCCAGAACCAATCCAGCGACGCCACATTAAACAGGCCTTTTCAGGCTCGCGAATCACAATGCCCTCGTCCCTGGCGCGCGCGCTCCCCCTCCCGCCGCCATAATGACCACCACCAAATCAGCCCCGCGCCTGGGCTAATTAATCAATACACCACCCGCCACCTCGGCCTCGCTCGACCGCATTGTGGCTCCGTCGCACCGCCGCCTCCCCGGCCTGTTTTTCACCACGCCGCCGCCGCCCTCCTCGCCCGAGAGACGGCAGGCTGTTTCAGGGTCCCATATCCACCCCCGCCCGTCCCAATCAGGAGACGGCAGGTTGAATTCGACGAGGACGACGACGCCGGGAGGCACGGCACGGCACGGCAGCCCCTGCGCCGCCGAGAAGGTGGCGGCGACGGTGACCCCCCCGCCAGACGGCATCAGTTGTCGTGGCTGCAACCTGGTGGCTGGCGGCGGCTACGCCAACGTGGCTCTCTGTCTGTCTGTCTCGCCTGGATCTGAATCGTCAGTCTTGCTGCCGCGGTCGCTGTTGCTGTCGCGGCGCAACATGAGTCATTCAATATCTGCTTTTTCTCGTGCCACGTTAGCCGGCTCACTCGTGGCCATTTATATAGTCGCCTCCCCCTCTTTCCCCTCCCCCCCGGGCCTGTGTCTTTGACGCGGTCGTCTGGTCGAATCTGGATATCTGATGGCCCCGTCGCGCGCACGGCGTCTCCCTCCCTCGCCAATCCAGCGGGTCTGCACTCACTGCCTGCAGCTGCTGCAGGGAGTGATGGTAGTCGTGGGTGCGGCCAGGCGGGGCCCTGCCATCCTGCGCCGGGCATGTATCTTTTCCGCCGGGTTTGTTATCTCGCATCCGGACACCGGCCGAACATGCCGCGCCGGGTGGGATTACAAATCGGCCTCGGACTGGGCCGATTAGTAGTGGTCATGACGGTCATGACCCGCCAAGGCCATGATGACGGTCACGGCTCCCGGCTGGCTAGCATTTCAAACTGACGAGTCAAAACATGTCCTCCTTCATGCCGAGAGAGCGAGGTCGCTACTCTTGTTTTGTAGCCGTCGAGGCAAATCATCCGCTTGTATACCGAGGGAAGAAGCTGTCTTGGTTTTTCTAATGATGCAGACACTCCATCCGGCGGCCGCCGACATTGTACAAGATCATAACCCGCCCAGCCAGAGACGAAACTGAAACCCAGATTCGTTCCGTTCCGTTCCATTCATTCCAATCCTGCTCTGTTGCTCGACTAGGCCGGCCTGGGCTCCCGGTACGGTCCGGTATTTCCGAGATCCGACCCCCTTGCGCGCATCGGCATCACATCCTCTGCCTTGATCATCTCCATAGCGGATGATTCTCTCGCATCACCACAGCCCAGCTACGTGAAAAGAGATGGAAAAATAAGATACAGGTTGGCGGCTCCCCCGTCACAGCCGTCGGTCTCCACACAGCCGGTGGCCTCAAGTCATGACCTGCCCCACTTTGCTTTTTCATCCATCCAATGGCCTGGCACACGCCCCCTCTGAAAAGCTACTTGAGACTGGCGGTACGCTTCGACATGCTGCCCGACGAACGAGTTAGTGATCTGGTTCCCGATCGCCGGCGGACATGAAATGGTACATCAAGAAAAACTTACAAGTCGAAAAAGGCAAACTGGCTCGGCGAGCTGCCAAACTCGTACACGAACCGGCTGGCCAGATAGCTGCCGAAGATGGCGCGCAGGTACGGGTCCGGCACCCGCTGCATGATCGTGTCCAGCCCGATCTTGTCCAGCAGCAGCTTCGGCAGGGCGTCCGTCAGCGTGGCGCGCCGGATCCGCTCGTCCGCCCACAGATCCGAGTGCTGCAGCTGCTCGTCCAGATCCGTGATCGCGACCGACAGCTTGTCCGACAGGATGCTGCGGGCCACCCCGGTCGCCTCGTGCTCGCGCCAGATGGCCTCGAACTCCAGCCGGGCGTTCTCCCGGATCTTGTCCTGGACCGCCCGGACGTAGTCGCGGTAGAAGGCGGGCGGAACAGCATCCTCCGAGCCGCTGATGCACATGTTCTCGATGAAGCCGTCGTCGTCGAACGAGAGGGCGGCAAGGACCTCGAGGGAGGACGACGTGACCCCGCCCTTGTTGGCGCTCGCGTCCTTGAACACGATGCAGCCGGCGGCCTCGAGCCGGAGCTTGGCGTCCTGGGTCAGGAACAGGTTCGCGCCCTCGACCAGGTACGGCACCACCGACCGGCCGTCCTTCCCGATCAGGCGCCCGACCGAGATCAGGTCGATCGACTCGGGCCGGCCGCCGCACGGCACGAAGCAGTCGGTCAGGCCCGAGTCGCGGAGGTGGTACGTGTTCCGGAACGTGGTCCCGTTGGGGACCAGCTCGCCCGATGGAAGGGTGACGTTGGTGTCATCGCACAGCACCCGGAACCCGTCGGGCGAGAGCTTGGCCAGGTCAAACTCGGAGATCATGACGCGCTGGCGCGCCAGCCGGACCAGCTCGTCTCGGTCGATGCCGCGGGGGTCCACCAGCACGCCGGACCCGTCCACCACCGCCGTGTACTTTTCGTTGCTCAGCAGGATCTCGTTGCTGCCGAGGTCGCCGTCGGGCCCGCCGGTCTGCATCTTGCGGACCGCGGCCGGGTCCAGCTTGAGCTTGCGGTAGATGCCGGTCACGTACTCGCGCACCGACAGGGTCGTCATGCCGTAGCTGTCGTGCGGGATCCCGCCCAGCCGGGGCGACTTGCCGGTGAAGAAGGACTTCCACCAGGGCGCGCCGCGGGCGCGGGCGTGCTCGGTCGCCCAGTCGACCAGGTCGGCCGTGTTCTCGTCCGGGCCCATGAACAGGATCTCCTGGCGGCCGTACAGGTCCACGATCGGGTTCTTGATGCCCGGCGTTTGCGCCGGCAGCAGCAGGTCCAGGATGCTGTCAATGTACTTCTCAAACGCCTCGCGGGCCTTGTCCTGGTTCTTGGGGTCGAGCAGGATCACGCCCTTGGAGCCGCCCTCGGGGATGTCCTTGTTCTTGCGCTGCTGCGTGCTGGCGAGGCCGTAGTTCTCGTCAAACAGGCTGCGGGCGTTGATGGCGTACGCCTCCTTGCTGCGCGACTTGACGATGCGGATCCCGCCGCGGGCGATGTCCTTGAACCGCAGGTGGAATCCGCGCGACTCGGCGCTGATCACCAGGAACATGCCGTACAGCCGGCGCGGGTACTCCGAGTCGGGCAGGAACGACGGGTCGAGCCGGAACGAGAGCGCAACCTTGGTCGGGGTGAAGTAGTTGGTCCGCAGCACCGCGTTGTTGAACACCCGGAACGCGGTCAGCACCATCTCGTCGTGCTCGTTGGCGACCGTCTTGGCGATCACGTCGCGCAGTCGGCCGTCGGACATGACCTCGGCCGCCGGCGTGGGCGCGATGAAGTGCCGCTCGAAGCCCGGGCCGATGCTCAGGTGGGTCTTGGCGAAGGACGCATACAGGGCCCGGACCAGGCCGGGGTAGGACCGGATAATGTCGCAGATGTAGTCGGGCGTGAAGGTCTCGGTGCGGAGCCGGCGCTTCAGCTTGGACAGCAGGGCCGCGTGCACGTTGTTGTTGGCCGCGTCCATCAGGCCGGACAGGGCCGCATACTCGGCCCCGAGCCGGTTCAGGAAGTGCTGGACAAACACCCAGGCGCAGTGCCCGTACACAGCCTCCTGCAGGCTCAGGTCGCCGGTCAGGAACAGGTCGTGGAACTTGGTCTGGGGCAGGCAGTACAGCAGCGAGATCTCCTTGGTGATCTGGTGGATCGACTGGTCCAGGGGCGGGAACGACCGGCCGCTGTCGTCGGTCAGGTTCATGGCCTGCCGGAGGTAGATGCTCATCACCGTGATCCCGTTCGCGAACTGCTCCACGTACTTGCGCGAGCTGGTCACGCCGTAGTAGTGGTACAGGTCGCTGAGGGCCGAGAACATGCCGCGCGCGGTCCGGGACCGGAACGCGACCACGAGCCGCTTCTCGGTGTAGCCCTCCATGTCGAAGACCTCGATCACGGGCCCGGTGCGGGCGACGGCCAGGCCGATGATGTCCTGGTACACCTGCTTCGTGTTTGGGGTCGCCTTCTGCCAGAAGCCGCGGTCCGAGATGCGCTCCAGGTCGGTCTCGTTGGGGTCGACCGCGGCCGGGTCGGCGCCGGTGCCGAAGCTGCACTGGTACACAAAGTAGCACCGCAGCGACGCACGAGAGGTCGGGCTGGCGCCGAGCCCGCCCGGCGACCGGAACGTCTCGACCCGGAACTTGGTCTTGCCGGCGTGGTCGAGGTACTTGGCCTCGAGCCGCTGCTCGTACTGCGGCCCGCCGGGCGCAACCTTGCCGGGCTCGCTGGTGTCGATGTAGATGGCGTGGTCGTGGGCCTCCATGTCGAGCCTGATCTCCTCGCGCTTGTCCTCGCGCGAGAGGGCGGCGACCTTGGCAGCGTAGAGGGACGTGATCTGGCTCGCGATCACTGACGGCTGCTCAATCTTGAAGTAGACGTCGTCGATGCCGAGCCGGTCATAGAACCAGGTGACCTGCTCGTCGATGAGCCGGTCTGGGATCCAGCCGCCCTCGGCGATGAGCTTGCAGACTGGAGCACAAGCGACTGTCAGTACGGGTCGGATGACCGGGGTCGACGACTCTTGCGCCGAGGGGGCGCGGCCGGCCTCAAGAGAAGCGAAGTAGGTTGGAGTAAGGGATGGGAAGAGGATGGGTCAAGGAAGAAGACAAAGCGAGAAGAGGACGAAGCGAGAAGCGAGGAGGACGAAGCGAGAAGCGAGGAGGACGAAGCAAGAAGCGAGAAAGACCTACCCTCTGTCTTCTGCAGGCCCTTGCCGGCAAAGGCCGGGGCCACATAGCCGACCGTGGCCGACCGTAGAGTCCGGTGCCCGGTGCCGTTGTTGACCGCCGACTGCAGCGAGTACCCGACGTGGGTCGGCTGCGGCGACGGCCCGCGGCTGGCCTCGTCCTCCTGGACCGGCTCCAGGACCAGGGGCATAGAGATGGGCGCCATGCTGGACTCGTTGGTCTCGGAGCAGCTATCTTCTTCCGACTGCGGAGGCGTGAGCGGGTCCACGTAGTCTGGGAAGCTGTCGCAGGCCGGCGAGAGGTCAGCGGTGTTGATCCGGAGGGAGAACATGGCGACGATGGTCCGAGAGAGAGCACACGATATAGAGGTGACGATGACGGGGGGCAATCAAGCGATCAGAAGAAGACAGGGGTGTTGTTCATGATATGTGGGTGGCCGAAGGAGGATGTGCGAGGACCTCTGGGGATGGAGAGGCCGATGGGGACACAGAGGGAGACTGGAGGGCAGGACTGGAAAGGGGGCGACCGCCGGGCCATATATATACTGCACTTCCCGGCAGCGCGACCCGATATCTGTCCGCAACCCGAGGTACATGTATCCTCAGCTCGAGGTACAGGTACATGCCCCACGAGCCCGCCATGTCGCTTGACATGGGTCAAGTGAGGAGAGGGCAAAAAGTTGGGCCCCACAGGCCCACAACGGACAAGAGATACCAGCTTCTTAGGTACTTGTCTGCCAGTGGGCAAAAAAAGCAACAAGAAAACAAGAAAAGACGGGCAAGGATGAATACAACACGGCAGGTCTCTGAGATAGGAAGGGGAGGGGTGTCGCTAAACAAGGGGGAGGGGGGGTGGGAGCAGAAGTGGGGGGGAGGGGGTATGTTGTGTTGTGCTGGAGGACCAGAGAAGACGGACGACGACAGGACCACGTCTCGGGAAAAGTCCCGGGGGGAGGGAGGGGAGGTCCCTCGGCCGCTCACCGCCATGATGGGGCGCTTGATCCGCCGTCCTCGATAACAATCGGGTGAAGAAGGAAGAAAAAAGAAGCGGGCGGGAAGAGAATGGACCGGATACCGATTTTGGAGACAAGAACATTCTTGTACGACAACTGAGAGAAACACCCAGATCCCGCGGCATACCGTGAAGAGAGGCCACAAACTGGCCGAGTAGTATATCAGAATAGGTCGAGGATCGCAACACTTGGGAGAGCTCGGCCGGCCAGTGTCGGTCCTCTTATTTGGCGCTGGGGGGGGGGCTGCAGTGTCTGCAGTAGCCGTTCTCTGTAGTGGGGGCGAGGAAGGATGGCCGTGTCAGTCGTGCGGCAGCAACACAGAAGCCAAGGCGTAAAGTCAAGTTCCGGAGGATGTGACCAATACGGGAGAGCCAGAGAGTGATTGATTGAAGGGATGATTGAAGGAATGCAAGAAGGAAAGAAGAAAAGGGGGCCGAGGAGCCGAGGAGGTTGTGGACGGCGCGAGGCGTGGGAAAGGGAGGGAAAAGTCCACGGCGGGGCTGGCGACCACCGACTGACAGCAGCTGCGCGGGCTTGATTGAGCGCCAGGGGAGATCGAGGGGGAAAGATCAGAGGGGGAGGAAAGCAGGCAAGGTAAACGGAGGAATAGTCAAAACGGAGCCGGGCCTCCAAACCGCTCGGGCGCTGGCCTTCCCCAGACTAGTGGGGGGCAAGAGAGGTACCGATAGTGAAGGGGCTGAGTCCAGGCACACAGCACCGCGATTGGGCCGATGAGGCCTGCCGTTCCTGGGATGAACCGGGACACAAAATGGCAGGCACCCAATCTCAGGCCGACAAATCCGTTCTCAAGTCCGGACACGAATTCGACCGGGACCCAGCCAAGAAACAACCAAACGGAACGGGGCCTGCCAAGCAAGAGAGACACGTACACGCCGGTTTTTTCCTACTCTTCCGTTTTCTTCCCTTTTGCTCCTCACTCAGTCGAGGCCGCAGCCGATGATACCAGAGGCGGCTGTCTCGACTCGACGGGCGTATGCGTCGATTGAGCACTTCCTACACACTACAGGGTAGCGGCTGGGTGCTGGTAGTCGCGGTGATTCCCGCTATCTGGTATCGGCACCGCCCACAGCCGCCGAAAACCGACCGGCAGGGCGCTGTCGAGCAGGGGGCCAGGTAGCTGGCTAGCTAGCCGGGTGCGAGCCGCTGCGAGGAGTGCGAGCTTGCGAGGCCGAGCCCGATAAGGGACCGATGACGACGAGATGGGCAGAGAGGGGTGTTTTCGGGCCGGGGACTCGAGCCAGGAACGAGCATGTGCCGCCGTCCAGCCTCCAGCCTCCAGCTTCCAGAAGGGGATAGACCAGCAGTCTAGTCAAGGTGGGGCAGGATGGGCAGAGAGAAAGGGGAAAAGCGGCGGCGCGCAAATTCGCTCGGTGCGGTCGTGGTCAAGTGTGCGTCGGTCGGTTTCGATCACACGTTTGACAGGGCCAAAAGAGGGCGGCAAGAGGTGCGAGTGTGCAGTCGGAGCGCCAGTCGGGTGCCAGTCGGGGTGGCGGACTTGTCGGGTCAGTGACGGGATGGGAAAGCGTGGGGAGGGGTGGTGGGAACGTGGGATAGTCACGCTCTGCCTGGTGGAGGGGAGGGCGTTTAATAGCCGATCGTCAAGTAAGGGAGAAGGGAGAGTAAGGGGCCGATATCCGGTCCTGTGGGTTTTTTTTTCTTCTTGTCAGGTGGGTGGTGACTAATTTCCGCCGTCCGGGTCACGAGTTGAAGCCATCGTGAGGTGAACCCCCTGGCTACGTGTTCGCTTCGCCCCGGTCCTCCTTTTCCACTCCCCTCTGACGAGGCGGCTGATCCGGCCTTTTTCATTCGTCCCATGGGGGGCCACGGACTCCTCCTCGTGGGCCAGAACCCAAACTGGGATCGCACAACCTGTCGGGGGCCAGCGGGGCCAGCGGTGTCGCCCCTCGCGTCCGTTTCCCCAACAGAGGAGGGGACGGCGGGGAAGGGCCGGTTCTCCCCAGACTTGCAGACTTGGCGCGGGGGTGCGAGATTGACCACGGACGAGCCGGCGACACGTGAGGGGCCGTCGTGCGCTCCCTTGCGTCTCAGATGCGGAGCGGAGAGCCAAGCGAATGCGGGTCTGAGTCTTGTTGAGGCGAGGAGAGGTCACGATGGCCTCACGGGCCGGGGTGGGCGGGGGGACGGGGGGGATGGGGTGGCGCTGTGAGGGTTTCCAAACGTAATCGCTCCGGCGTTCCAGACCGCCGTGGCGGCGGCGCCGCCGGGCGCAGGCGCGCACCATCGTTTTCCGGCCGGCACGCACGGGATGCGATCGCTGCGGCCAGTGTCGACGGACAGAGAGGACGAGGTGGCCTCGTGGCTGCTACTCTGTTCTCACCTCTCACCTCCCCTGTTCTGGATCTTGTGTGCCTCTTCCGGCGGTGCCGTTTTACCGACCGGCTCGCCCCTCGGTGGGCCTTGCGGCTTGGGTTTGCATCATGCTGGCTGGCCAGCTCGCTAGCTATGACAGGGAGAGGACACGCGGCCGGGCTGTGCGGCATTGACGGCCAGGCTGTGTGGCATTGACGGCCAGGCCAGGCTCGATACGGAACCAGGGTTTTTATCGCAGAATCCTGAAGGAGGCGATTCGCTCACGACCGTGGCTCAGGACGGCGGCCGAGGGGGCTTTTCGGCCTGCGTCCTGGGCCCCGTGGCCTGGGCCCTGCCAGAGCAGCGGCGGGCTATTATCAGCGCGACGTCCGGGCCCCGGCCCGTGTTTCAGCTCCGGGGCCTATTTTAAGAGTGATATCAGCCAAGTCGGGATGACGTCCCTCCCTGGTGTCCTTATCTCTCTCTCTAATACAACAGATACAACAGGGCAGCCAGCTCGGTTCATGCTTGATTGTGCCGTCGACAGACTCGGACTCGGTCGGCGGGGCCCAGACAGAGCGGCCTGCTTCTTTCTTCCGTCAGGGACGGTGCCGCCGGCTCCGTCCTGGATCTAGATCGCCTCAAACATGATGCAGCCCCATCGCGTCAGCTTATCTCTCGCCCGCTCCTCATTTCCCCCTCGCCGTCCACACCCACAGCAGCAGACCACCACAGGAATGATTGTTTGACGCCGGTTTACATCAGGATCTGGATATCGCGGGACCACCACTGGTACCACAGCGCTCCCGTTTACCGCCTCGGCAGAGCATCTTTTTTTAGTTGCCAGTCGGCCGCGGGCTGGCAGCTTTTTCCTGGCCAGATAGCCGCATCTGGCGCTGATCTGCCAATTGCTGGTGGTTCGGACGCCAGTCTTGCTTTTCCTGCTCGAATTTTCTCGCCAGCATTTGGGCAGTGATGGATCGGCGAGACTACCCGCGGGCCGCCAAGACCACGAATCAAGAACGACAAGAGAGGCGTGCTGGTCTGGCTCGGCGGGATGTGTCCAGCATCAGTGACGGCCCCTCCTCCGTGCCGTCCCCTCCTTCAGTTCCGGTGTAAAAGAAAAACCGGTCATATCCACCCCCCTCCGCCCCACCCCGCCCCCCCCCTGCTCCAACACTGCAGCTGCAGCTGCGCATGAGCGGAGTGTGTGCCCATGAGAGCGTGTGCCCGCGCCTGAGAATGTGATTCGGTCCCGGCATGAGAAAACGGGTCGTCCAGGTGGAGAGACGGCTCTGGCCCGCCCTGGGAGCCGAACCGACCCCGCTGCCCGCGGAAGCCCATGCCGTTTTTCTCTCCCCTTTTCGAGGCCACGTGCAGGCAGGTACCTCAGGGGAACGTGGCAAGAGAAAAGAAAATAAGAGGAAAATATTCGAAAAAAAAGAATCCGCCAGGGAGTTCACGCGGCGCTGTCTGCAGGGCGCGCCGGAGCGCAGTTACTGAGCGGCTCTCTCGACGACGCCCTCCCAATGACGCCCCCGCAGCCGCTCTGGCCGAGTGAGTGCCCGCTCGGTATTGCATCGTGCTTGGTCTTGGGCCTGAGCCAATTCGCCCCCGTGATGGTGCCATCCAAACTACTGCCGCCCAACCCCCTCCCGGAAGAGAAAAGAAGCAACCAAAATGGCGGAGCAGACCCACGAGCAGGGCCCCGAACGAGAAAAAGGCTCATCACGGAG
>JAOYNC020124952.1:0-25939 GCA_025802115.2 Bertia moriformis
GCTGGATTCGGTCCACCCACCAGCTGAATGGCCGTCTGCATCTTTTACCAGTGACAGTGGGTCGAACAGTATTACGCGTGCTTCGCAGTCTACTCTCACCAAGAGCCGTGACATTATGCCCCAACGCGTTGAGGATTCTGCTACTGTACCGGGCTGGCGAGGCCCGCCGGTTACATATGCACGCCAACGATCTTTTCTAAATGAAGTATATGTGTCGAATGGTATTGAGAATAAAGATGCAAATACCAATTCGAAGAACCAACAGCTTGAGTCTAAAAAAACCTCGTGCTTCGACATGGATGCCGATGATGACACTGGTGTTGGCTCCGGGCCAATCCGAAGTATTCATGAGCTAAGACAAGCGGGCGATAATTCCCGCTTTCGAAGTGCAGTTGACTGTATGTTTGAAGATATTGCAAACGGTGATAACACGAACTTTACGCGATGCAATGGTTTTGTACAACTCAGCTCGAAACTCTTGGACTGTCAATTTATCAATCGATTCTCTGAATGTGGATTCGCAGAAAGGCTTGTGGAGTATGTGAAGCACGCCACGAACGACCTCGACATGATTTCTGCTTCGTTTGCACTTTGTTCCATTGAGTTGGTATTTTCGAATGGCGCGTTTCCCCAAACACATTTAGCCAGCATTTGGCTAAGCCTTTTGGATCTCTCTCCGAGATTGATTGATGTGGAAGATGACATCCTGCTTCTGAGTAAGACACGGGGTTATGGGGTGTCGAAAGAAGTACAAAGGTCTATACAGGAAACCGTGCCGATGTTGTCCAATCGGCTGCTACCAAAATTGAGTCCCCGCTCCCTAGCACTTCAATGTATCCAATCCGTTCTTTTGAATCTCCAACAGCACAACAACACCATTGGAGCGATGCCTACCGCAATTCTGGAGCGGTTCGTTTGTTTATTGATATCGGTGCATCATAGTAATATGGACCCGCCACTGTCGCCGGATGATTGTCGAATGGTAATCACAATTTTGTCAATATTGGAAACATATACACTTCTCTTGGGTCCTTTGCCTGTCGACCAACAGAGCACATTGAAGCCACTCACACAGCTTTTCTATTTTCTTCAGCCGAAGGGATTCGATGATTCCAATGATCGCAACAAACAAATACACTTCCATTATATTCGCCTCATATTGAATCTCACCAACAATGAACCCTCTTTTTGCAATGCTTTTGTTACGCCTGGGCTTGTCGGGGGTCTGGTCAGCATCATAACCTCTGAATTCAACATGTCGCCTGAGGGAGGCGCAACCGAAGAAAGAAACACATTGAACATGGTAATACTAGCTCTTGGGACTTTAATTAATCTGGCAGAGAAAAGTGATATGGCAAAATCGATATTTCTCACTGCGGAAAGTCATTATACCTCATTTCTTCATTCGCTTATTCAAAAGTTTTCGGCTAATATCAACCCAATCACCGCGGTATGGCAGCCCGAGACTCCCACAAAATCTCTATTCTATTATTGCCCCCCCCTTTGAGTGCACATAGCATATCCCTGTTATTTCTTCCCTTTATCCCTTTAGAGTCGTCTGCTGAAAAGCTGCTAATGGTAACAGATCCACTCTGTTTATGATACGCACTACAATGTCGTTGTTGGTTACTTGTCTATCCTTTTGGTCACGCTTTGTTTGAACCAGGAGGTATTTTCACAAGTAAAGGAATTCCTTGGTAGAGAGGGTTTGGACAGATTATTGTCAACTGCTGATGAGTTCCAACAATATCATGAGAAAGTCGAAGAAGATTTACGAGCACGAGGTAGTGCATATTCTAGTTTGACGGGCCAGTTACAGCGTATTATATGTCAGGTCCGTCAGTCAGAGCGCTCTTTGTGATATCTGCTTTTACGTTATTTACAATGCATTTAGAAAGCACATCATTTTGATGTTGACTTGATTTTTCACGTGTTTTTCTATTTCATTTAATTTATAATTGTTACAATTAAAATAATGAAATTATGATATTTTGTACCCCTGTAATCTAGAACTAAATTAAAATAAATAATGCCAATGCATACTCCATTACGAAGTAGTTCGTACTACGGAGTACGTAGACCATTGCATCAGTTTGGTTTGTTTGCCTCCGAAAGGTTACTGAAGCCTCCATACATAATAGCACAAAAGGTCCAACTATTACAACGATTTGCCACCTTCAAATCAGCCTATAATCAATGCACATCTCAAGAATGCACATTTGTGACTAATTCTGTTAATGCTATCAATTATTTCTATCACCAACTGCTCATGCCTCTTGGACAGTGACTTCCATTTCTTGTGTGGCCTGGACACTAGTTACATTTAACTGAAGCAAAACCATATTACCTTGTTCCATCAATAAATCATTATTTTGAGGAGTGGCAAGATGCCCACCGCGCCTAAGCAACGGAAGATAGCTATTGTTGGCAGTCGATCTGTTGGTATGACATTGAACTCACCCTGAGCACACCTTTGTTCAGCTTGTTGGCCTTATCAATCTGTCTATTTATCACTGATACATTGCACCAGGTAAATCTTCTCTCACAGTTCGCTTTGTCGAGCATCATTTTGTAGAAAGCTATTATCCGACGATTGAGAACACATTCAGCCGAATCATTAAATACAATGGACAAGATTTCGCAACCGAAATCGTCGACACGGCTGGTCAAGTAAGGGAACACCAGAGGGGTTTGTGATTGGGAATGAAAGCTAACTCTGCAATAGGATGAATACAGCATCCTAAATTCCAAGCATTTCATTGGAATTCACGGATACATCATTGCCTACTCAGTGGCTTCACGTCAATCTTTTGATATGGTCCGAGTCATTCGGGACAAGATACTGAATCATCTTGTGAGCACTGCCACGACGTTCCTAGAGTTTTCCTCACTTGTATACTGAGACACTTTTATTTTTTTTTTTTAGGGAGCAGACTACGTGCCTCTCGTGATTGTCGGGAACAAAAGTGACCTTAAGCCCGAACAGCGACAAGTTTCTTTGGATGAAGGCCGGCAATTAGGGGAAGAATTCCATTGCGCGTTTACTGAAGCTAGCGCTCGCCTTGGCTACAACGTTGACAAGACCTTCGACCTAATGGTTGGCGAGATTGAAAAATCTCAGAACCCGTCGCAACCGGCAGGCGCCAACAAATGCATTGTTATGTGATATTGATTTCAAGAGGTAAAATCACAACGCGGTCCGATAACAACATGGGTGGTAAGATCTCGATGCGTTCAGACATCATACATGACGCAAATTGAATGATAGTCTATTGCTACGAGCTAACTACACGGATCATAGTTCATGTTTTGTCAGATGACTCAATCATGATAGGATTCCCGTTGTGTCTCTGGGCTGTATTTTTTCTCCATCTTGTCTACCCTGAGGTATCGCTAGATTCACACATTTAACTAGCCCCTTGGAGTCAGACATTGTGAGCGTATAAATTCTGTTGCCAAATATAATTAACGATAATTTGTGTAAAGGCATCCCATGCCATACCGACATGAAACTTGGTTTAATAATGCCGATTAATCTCATTAGAGACCCAGTTGGAATTCGAAAATCCTACTGTACTTTTGGTGTGAGATGGCGTTGTGAGATGACGTTGTAAAATGACTATATTGCCTTTATGAGACCTGGGAGGAGGAGAAGGAGAAAGAGAAGTGGTTATCTTATGTTTTTATTGATGTAGTCTAGCCCCTCATTTAGAGTGTCTGCGCTAACGAAGTCCCCGACTACCCCTCCATAGGTTATCTCAAAGCAGCAATTCCTTTTAGTTTTTTTCCCTTACCGCCTTCTCCCCTCCCAACATTCAACGCAACTGGGTCACAGTATTCGTCAAATCTCTACACCTTGTACTTGAGCATATTTTCTCCCTTCTCTTTTTCATTTTGCCAGCATGCTTGACATTACTGACTTCGTCACCGACCGTGGTGGGAATCCCAATAAAATTAAAGAGAGCCAGCGGAAACGGTTTGCTCCGGAGAGTGCAGTAGATGAAGTTATCACTTTATATGAGGAAGCACGCAGAGGTATTATCGGTTCAGAGGAAAGAAGAAGAAGAAGAAGAAGAAGAGCAGCGTATGTTGACATTTCTCTCATCCAGCACGATATGAGGTGGGGCAAATCGGCTCCCAAGTCAATGCTATCCTCAAAGAGATCGGAAAGAAAAAGAAGGTTAGGAAGATGTCACCTTTTCCTGTTCACCTAAAGCAATGGGGAAACAGGCTAACTGGGTCGGTTGGAACTAGAACAAGGAAGATGCGAACGATCTGATTGAGCAAAAAGCCAACTTGGAGAAGTCCAAGAAAGAGGCGGAGGAATTTGCTGTTGAAAAAGAAAGCCAGAGAGACCGGAAGATCAGGACTATTGGAAACTACGTTCACGAATCTGTTCCTGTGAGCAACAACGAGGTGTGTCCCCTATGTACATTTCAGGATTACGCGATCCTCGTGCTAAGATATGAGTGTTAGGATGACAACGTTGTGGCCAAGAAGTGGTCACCTGAAGATGTGGTCGTAGAGAAGCGTGATTGTCTCTCTCATCATGAGGTTCTCACCCGCTTAGATGGGTACGACCCAGACCGCGGTGTCAAAATTGTTGGCCATCGTGGCTATTGCTTGACTGGCTATGGCCTCTTTTTGAACCTCGCCCTCATAAACTACGGCCTTGAATTCCTTTGGTCAAAGGGTTACAAGCCTAACCAGCCGCCTCAGTTTATGCTTAGGGACCTAATGGCAAAAACTGCCCAGTTAGAGCAATTTGACGAGGAGCTATACAAGGTCACCGAGAGCGAGGACAAATCAACCGACAAATATCTCATTGCCACTTCTGAGCAGCCGTTGTCGGCATTACATGATGGAGAGTGGCTTCAGGACAAAGATCTTCCGATTAAGTGAGCTAGACTGTGGAATCATGCTAGTTTATGAGTTAACATTTTTCAGGTATGCTGGCTACAGTACATGCTACCGGAAAGAAGCAGGTTCTCATGGCAAAGACGCCTGGGGAATTTTCCGTGTCCATCAATTTGAGAAGGTGAGAGACGAACCTGCTATTTTTCTCTATTGCAATGAGATTCTCACCTAGCTTAGATTGAGCAATTCGTTTTGACCAAACCCGAGAATTCATGGGAAGCTTTCGACGAGATGACGGCTATCTCGGAAGAGTTTTACCAATCTTTGGGTCTTCCTTACCAAATTGTCTCCATAGTATCGGGTGCCCTCAACAATGCGGCATCCAAGAAATATGACCTGGAGGCTTGGTTCCCTTTCCAAGGCGAGTATAAGGAACTGGTTTCGTGCTCTAATTGCACAGATTATCAAGCAAGAGCTCTGGAGATTCGCTATGGCACCAAGAAAGCTACCGATGTGAAAAAGTCCTATGTGCATGCTCTCAACGCTACTTTATGTGCCACCGAACGTACACTTTGCTGTATCCTCGAGAACTATCAGAAAGAGGACGTATGTATAAAGCCAGAAAATATTCCCAAAACAATGCTGACAAGAGATTAGGGTTTTGTGGTCCCAGAGCCTCTGAGAAAATATATTCCCGGAGCCCCCGAATTTCTACCTTTCACTAAAGAGCTTCCCAAGGATACTACTTCACAGAAGGTCAAGGGGAAGCAAGCATCCAAAGCTTCAGGTAGCGCAGAGCAGACCACGAAGAAAATGCAAAATCTTCAGGTGTAAGCGCTCTATGTGAATCAATTTCTGTGCATGGTTTAGTGATGTGGGTGGTCGTTGTCACAGCATGTACATATTCATATCTTTTCTGCTTTGTCCAAAGAAAAAGAAAAAGAAAAAAGTAGCTGTACAATCCGCTCGAAGTCGACTAGTAAAGTACTCCGTATGTACGGAGTAGTTGGCAATTCTCCTTATTAAAAGTTGACACCGCCTGCACAGTGGTATTTGCCCCTCCGAGGGGCTTTAAAAAAAAAAAAAAACTAAAACACTAACACTTCCGGACCCACTAACCAGATCCCTATGAGTCACTGGTATACATACTTAGTCCGATTTCGGGAGCGAGTCTTGGTACATTGTGAAATTCGACACCCTTGAACATCCAGTTTTCTCATCTTTCTTTCCACGCTTCATTTAGGTTCATAAAGCTTCATACAGAGGAGAAACGACGATTTAGCCATGACAGCCCAAGACGGATTGGATCTCAATGCTTCACAGAACGTGAACATGTCTAACTCTCCATCAACCTCATTTCAAACTCCGCCGTCTAGTCATACGGCGTCTGCCTTACCAGCTCGCACAATCATCCCCCTGGCCAACGCAAAACACTTGAAACCATTTGCCACAGAAGACATCAAGGTCTTGCTTTTGGAAAATGTCAATCAGACCGGGCGAGATATTCTTACCAAGCAAGGATATCAAGTAGAGGTTCTCAAGTCATCACTCCCGGAGGATCAGCTCATTGAGAAAATTCGGTGCGATTCCTTTCCTCATCTCAAACTATTCACCATCCATGGCTGTAGCAGGATATTAAACTGACATTGTGTTTCTAACAAGTGATGTACATGTAATCGGCATTCGGTCAAAGACGAAGCTCACAGCTCGTGTGCTAAAGGAAGCCCGTAATCTCATTGTCGTGGGATGCTTCTGTATTGGTACAAACCAGGTCGACCTTCAGTACGCAGCAGAACATGGAATTGCTGTTTTCAATTCTCCGTTCAGCAATTCTCGCAGCGTTGCAGAATTGGTCATAGCGGAGATCATTGCTCTCGCTCGACAGCTTGGCGATCGTTCCAACGAGATGCACAATGGTACCTGGAATAAAGTCAGTAACAAATGCTGGGAGATCCGGGGGAAAACTCTAGGTAAGCCTTCGACTAGCTTTTTGTAGTGAGATATGACTTACACAGGAAGGAATAATTGGTTACGGTCACATTGGTGCCCAGTTATCAGTCCTGGCAGAGGCAATGGGCATGTCTGTTGTCTTCTATGATGTTGTGAATCTGATGGCATTGGGCACCGCTCGTCAGGTGCCGACGTTGGATGCTCTTCTCGCCGAATCAGACTTTGTGACATGCCATGTACCTGAGCTTCCTGAGACGAAGAATATGATTGGGCCACAACAATTTGAGCAGATGAAGAATGGGAGCTATCTTATCAACGCCAGCCGGGGTACTGTTGTTGATATCCCTGCATTGATCCACGCCATGCGTTCTGGGAAAGTCGCTGGTGCTGCTCTCGATGTCTATCCAAATGAACCAGCTGGAAATGGTGATTATTTCAACAATGAGCTCAATACCTGGGCAGCAGACCTGCGATCCCTCAAGAATTTGATTTTGACCCCTCATATTGGAGGAAGCACCGAGGAAGCACAAAGTGCCATCGGTATCGAAGTCGGACAGGCTTTGGTACGTTATGTCAACGAGGGGACAACTTTGGGCGCTGTCAATGTGCCAGAAGTGGCTCTCCGATCGCTCACCATGGATGAGCCTAACCATGCCCGAGTAAGTAGAGTTCCCCATCCGTGTTCTACATCGACTAATAATTGTATAGGTGATCTATATCCATCGTAACATCCCAGGAGTTCTGCGAACAGGTATGTCTTGTGTGAGTGGTTTTAACTCTCTGACTTGGCTAACACCAAATTTACAGTGAACGAAGTCCTTGGCGACCATAATGTCGATAAACAAATGACTGACAGCAGAGGTGATGTATGCATCCTTTACTCGATTTTTTTTTTAGAATGAACTCGGTGGATAACAAATCAATTTTAGGTGGCCTATCTGATGGCCGATATAAGCAACGTCGACGCCACCACGATCAAGGATCTCTATGAGCGTCTTGAAGGCCTCTCATGTACGGGTGTCCCTGTTGTAGTGTTTGTACAAATACATGCTAACATTTGATATTTTAGCTCGAATCATGACGAGAATCTTGTATTGAGCTTGCAGTCAAAGCATTTATTTGCAGCTATATGCCAGCCGCTCACAGTGCCTAACGGTACCTGGCAGTCTGTTTCTTGCAAGCAGTCATACCAGTTCAGTTCTTCCATTTCTTCTATGTGTTCTTATTAATTCAACCAAGGTTATGCATTAGATGGTTAATGCCAATTAGAGATCCCTCAACGGAATAGAGGCTGTATTTGAATTTTGTATGAGAACAATGAATGCCAACTGAAAATTAGAAATAAAATTCCTCGTCCCTACTTTCCTATCAAAGAAAGAGCGTGAGCAATGAAAGAGCTGAATCTTTATAATGCTTTTTCATCTAAAGTACGGTTTGTAAGGACATTTAATTGCATACACAGGAGTTCAGATGACGAGAGATGATCACCTTTTCGTTTTCCTAATACCGACGATACAACCCCCTATCTAGGGCTCTGTCCCCTTTCCTCGGAGCAGGACTTCGGCTTCGTCTCCTTGAATTGTAATCCCGGTAATTATCTCTATCTCTCCAGTTTGCTTGTTCGGATCTGGAGTGGCGATAATCAGTACTAGGGCTCGAACTATCGCCATCCTTCTCCCGTACCCGGTCACCTATGTCACTATAGCTAGGGACATAAGAGTCCACAATTGTCTCCGGTCGACCACCGAATCGATTCTGATGCATTCTATCCTTTCCGGTTCTGTTGAATTGATTCCCTCCCCATGTTTGGTGGGTAGGTAATGGTGGTTTGGGCGGTAAACCGCCGTCTCTCTGCGGGGTTTGGAAGGATTGATTTATGCTCTCAGTACCTTGCCTCGCTCGTGCCGAATGAACCTCGTTGCCTCTATTATCATTTGTGCGCCGAAAATGGTTGTCATGGCTTCCAGTTGGGTTCGACTTGCTGGCGCGTGCAGCACCAGGGATACGACTATTTCTGCTTTCCATGCCTGTTCTAACTCCGGAGTTTGTCCACCCTCCACTTGGAGCCATACCAATGGAGCCCCCTGGCGGAGCGGGAGGCATTACCGCTCGCTGCCCACGGATTTTTTTCCTATCAAATTCATGAGAGTCTTCAAAATATGGCAGTTCGCCAGGACGTGCTGGAAGCGGGTCGCTAAAGAAGTAAGGATGTTTCAGTGCGTCAATGGCACATATCCTTTTTCGCCAATCCAATTTGAGTAGCTCACTGAGCAGTGATAAAGCAGTGGGGCTCAGACTATCGCGACATTAGCTAATCTCCATTTATGCAGGGGGTTTTTCTTTTCTGTCAATTAATGAAAAAAATGGATTGGAATGAACATACTCTCTAAATACTTCATGTAGATTTCCTGGTTTGAATCCGAAACTCTTGACACCTTCACAACCTGGAAGAGAACTCCATCCAGGCATATTCTCCTCAGAGGGTGTGCCCACCAGGCTGAATATAAGTTGTGCTTGGTTAAGATCACTATTTCCAGCAAGAATGGGTTTCCCCCTAAACATTTCACCAAAGACGCACCTGTGCTTGTTAGAGGAGACCATTGTATGGATGGGTAAACCTACCCAGCACCCCACATATCAATAGCAGTTGTGTAACGGCGAAGCTGGAGGAGAAGCTCTGGAGGACGATACCACCTAGTGACGACGAGAGTCGTATAATCTCTTCTTGCCTCTCCGCCACCCTTACCAGACTGAGGCGGTGGTTCATCATATGGACGCGCAAGCCCAAAATCAGCAATTTGAAGGATACCTCTGTTGCTAATAAGTAGGTTTGCAGCTATTCAACGATCAGTCAAGATTATTCATATACAAACGCGTTTCACTATACCTTTCATATCACGATGCAAGATATGATTCTGCAATATGTCAGACGAGCCCCTCATGAGCAAAGAAGAAGAAGAAGAAGAAGAAGAAGAAGAAGAGGAATACCTCATGTAGATATCTAAGCCCTTCGAGGAGCTGTAGCATATAACATTTGACCTGTGGCTCGGTAAAATGCACGGCTGGGTTTTCCAAAAGTCCCGAGAGATCATGCTCCATATACGGAGTGACCATATACATGCTTGGCTTCTTTCGTCCTTCCCCTTGGACAGTTTCAGCGAGAATGGTAGGAAGGGGGAGAGAAGAAGAAGCAGACACACACCTTTGCTTCGCTCTACAGCCATCTCCCTGAGCTGGAGAATATTGGGATGTGAGAGCATTTTGAGCAATTTGATTTCACGCAGCGCCGTTATTGGAAACTTGGAACATCAATTAATAAAGTGCCATGCTAGAGATAAAGTAAAGAAAAAGGGTACACAGGATGACTCTTACACCATCCTTTTCATTATGCATAAGGATCTTTTTCAGGGCAACAACAGAAGCCTCCCTTTTGGATCTTGCCTTGTAGACCTCACTATGAGAATTTTAGTACAGTCCTTTTGCATTCCTTCGCCAGCACCTACCCAAAAGTACCTTCTCCAAGCTTTCCCAGAAGTTCGAAGTCACGGATACTCGAACATCCATTAAATCGGACGCTACCGTTTTGGTTTCTCTCAAGGGATAGTGCAGCCATTTTCTCCCTTGACCTCTTTTTCGCCCCGGTGACCCTTTAAAAAAAAAGTATACGACGATCTCCCTCAGGTCTCGAGCACAAGGATCGAGTGACGCTATGTGTTTGTATAGAGGTATGAAGCTGCGTGATTGTCGTCAACTATAGCAATTAATTAAAAGCCCTCCTCGAAGCGAACTCGATACGTATGACAGTCGCAATACTCGTCGTGGTGGAAAGAAATCCGGCAAGTAGGCCCCTAAGTAATCAGCGCAAGCTGCGTGGCACTGCGTGTTGTGATTCAAGAAAAACTTTGGGGATGGCAGGCATGCCATAAATTTAGAATAATTCGAGTTGACTGATCAATTCATGTTTTGCTGTATTCTGGAATTATAACATCTGATCTTTTGCAACATATTCAATGATGTTCCCCAGTCACATGATCAAACAGAGGGTCCCGATTCCGCCAACCTTATGCAACCGACAATTTGATAACGAACTTACATTCTGGAATTTACAATAATCAGAAGCCACAAAACCCAGTCGGTACGTACTCTTAGGGGCACCCTTGAAGATGAATTCTTTTGCTAAATAGAACATCAGATATGGCTGCAAATCACCCG
Source organism: Bertia moriformis (assembly GCA_025802115.2). Lineage (NCBI taxonomy): Eukaryota > Fungi > Ascomycota > Sordariomycetes > Coronophorales > Bertiaceae > Bertia > Bertia moriformis. Next base: position 11,020 of record JAOYNC020124952.1, read on the forward strand.
ATCCACATCCATCCGGCACGGCCGCTCTATCGTTTCACAGCAACTGCTCTAGGTGCCAGCATGTGGTTCTTTGTATGACTCCCAGTCGAGTATCTCTGCTGGAGACTTTGCTGATTCAATTTTTTTCCGACGTACAGCTAATGTATCGAGCCAAGAAGGATGGCCCTGCTTTGTTGGGCTGGAAGCATCCCTGGGACCACTGAAATGCAATATACATTGCGTTCCTTACGCTCCATGAACCCTTAAGCATCAAGAATTGAAGACATATTATTCAAGTTATCCTGACTATAACTCAATGGGCATCTATAGTTTCATGGGGCTTCATGCTCTATATCCAATTGGTTATTTTTATCTACTTCGGGACTGCGGACCGCGAAAACATCAACAATTTGGTAGGGAGCACATATCTGCGTACATGAATTGCTATTTGTATTTGGTTCAGTTGTTGTGTCAATGCTGTTCCATATCAAAGGTAGGGTCATTTGACATAGGCCGTTTTCATATCAGCATATCTTCGAGGAGCACTTTATATTGACGGCGCTGTTTGTGGTGTCCTGGTCGCAGCAGCATGTATACTTTTCCCAAAACGCGGGCAAGACGAGGGAAAAGCTGTCTTTCTGCTGTCCAGGACAGTAAAAAGCTACCAACTGCCAAAACAAGTAACCATGTCTTAAAGTTGCCCGACAAAAATGTCAGTTGCATGACCCGAACGACCAATTTTGGCGGCCCCCAGAGCATACTGCTCGAAAGACACATATCCACAAGTATCGTAAATAGGAATGGTGCTAGCACTTGTTAGCGAAAGTCACGCACGGATATTGGTGTCACTACCAACCGTTAGAACTCATTGGTTCTCGAAAAGGTGGCCCGACACTGAGGACCACACTTATCAAGATATATTGGAAACATGAAAACAAGAATAATGCAGTGTTTTCAGAATTTTCAATGTTGCTCTTCTCTAAGTCCAGACGAGGGGGTTCGAACCTGTGATGATCATTAGATCACATATCCTAACGTTTAAGAAGTCTGTACCAACCATGGCTGTAATTTGACTATTTTATAGATTATAAACTGAGCCAAGATGCATATCATGATTTGTCCGAGTAACGGAGTCAAGACCTTTCGTGAAACGAGGTCCGCAGTTGGCCGCTTTCTAGACAACCCAGGAGCAGGACCTGTCCAGCCCACTTTTGGAGACATGCCAATTAATAAACCGGGCTAGGGCATATAGATGCTGAACTTACTGAATATCGCAATAGGCAATATAAGAGCCAAATCAATGAAAAGAAACTAAGAATGTCAGAAGCTGGACTATGAATGTTTCCCTGACGTACGCACCTGAAAGTCACCAAGATTTGATGCCGATGTGTACAAGAAACTGACAGAAGAAAACTGAATCGCTGAATAGAGGCTCATGTATTTGAAGCAGCAAAAACTGGTTACTAAAGCAGCTCGACCCTCCCTGCACAGTGTTAGCCATAGATATTGACGGGGATGGACTTGTAGAAGTACTTAATCAATGCTGGAACACAGGAGATTTCAAAATGACGGCTTGTGAATGGTGCAGCTACAGATGCTTCAGCATCAGACAAAGAGATACCAACATCTGCAGCTTTCAATGCACCACAGTCATTTGCACCATCGCCACAGAAGCCACAACAGTAATCAAGTGACTGAAGCTTTTCTACAAGCTCATGTTTCTCATCGGGTGACATGCGAGCAAACACTTTTCCACGTACAAGTACCTGTAACCCACATTAGAAAGTGTGATGTCAAGAGACTAATTCATCATTGCATACCCTTTTGAGCACTAACTCATTGCCAAAGTCCACCAGCCATCGGAATACATCCCCACTGACTGCAAGCGAATAATTGTGCAAGTTGTAGGAATTACCAGGTACAGATAGATCAACAACTGTTGGATCTTGCAGGGGCTTGTTCCAGCTGTTAGTTGATAGCCTTCAAGGGCAGCTAGGAGACATACCATAAGCGTATTCCCATCAAGTTTATGGGCCGAATTGTCGACATTCTCCCAAGAGAGACAAGCTCCCGGGTCATTGTAATGACCTGTTTATCGGTAAGCTAGAATGTACGAATTCAATAAGTGCTGTAGCCAACCTTCTGCGAAATGTGGTATAAAACATGGTTCATCTGGGCCGATCAAGCCACACTCGCGAGCAACTGAGACTGCAGTCAAGATATTGTCCCCTGTACACATGATATTCCGTATCCCTGCTTGATTTAGTTCTGAGATAACTTCTGTAGTTTTTGGTTTCAATTTATTCTCAAATATGATGAAACCGGTAAATTTCAGATCACATTCTGCATCTGCACGTGTCATCTTCTGAACTTTCATCCAGCTAAGTTTCTGTTCATATTTGGCAGCGCAGGCAATGACACGATACCCCTTGTGGGTATATTGACTTAAGAGATCTTCATAATCAACCGGTACTACAGCTTCGGTCAGTAACGTTGGATTTTCACTGGGGTCACTTCCACTGACAGCTTTCAGGGCGGCAAATAGCTTTGATGCTTTCAGGGGCGCCTTTCACATAGAAACTTGCGCCAGTATCACCAAATTGCCTGACTATTACACTTGCGCGGCGAAGTTGCGGAAGAAACTCAAAATTTCGCAATACTCCAAGCTCTATTGATGGCTGAGAATTGAAGTCACTGTTAGCTCTCAATATTCAGGTACAATGCAAACTTGGTATGGGAGATACAAAAGAGAGTAACTTACATGTAAGGTTCCTACTCCAGGGTTAGTGGTATGGACTGCTGGAACAGGTGGCTTTGCTATGGACGGCATGATAGTGTCGTATTTAGAACCTGGCTGCTCAGACACACGACTGCCGCCTTCTTCATATGACCACCCAGTGAATTGAAACATTTTCACGTCAAGAGGGTCGCCCAGCAATTCATCGTCCACAACGCGCAAGGAATGGCACGTAGCCATGGTGTAAATTATACTTTGGCGCTTCTCGGGGTCTTGGGAATTATCGGCGGATGTCAAGAATGTAAAACACCCAGGCATCGGCTCAGATAAAAGTTCTGACAATCTGAGCACGGTACGTTAGCATGTACTTGTACTGATATTCCAATGAAATCAAACCTCATGTCACGGTTTACAGTCCGCACCCCTAATACATCCAATCCGTCCTCAGTAAGTGTCCCCGTTTTATCAAAACAGACGGCATCCAACTTGCCCCCCACATTTACCCTGAGCATGTTTTAGCGCAGATAAACTATACCAAGATATGCTATTGCCTCACCTTTGCGGGCTGATGCAAAAGATTTTATGCTTTTTAAGTCTTGAAAGGGCAAAATTTGTGCCTATGGTCAGCGTAGCTGGTAGAGCTGGCGGCACAACAATTGTGATCAAATCAAGAGCCCTGACAATTATCAAATGCCAGGATAGCTTTCGCATAAATGGTCAGCTAAATGAGCAAGTGATATCGGTTATATTGACCTTACCCCGAGTCTAAGGAAGTTGGCAAACGACGCTGCGAAGCCCAAAACTGCGATGAAAGCCATCACAGATATATACCGAAAGGAGTCTCGGTAGAACCTGAAACCCGATGGTTTTGGAAAGAGCATGGACCGGACTAGCGCGCCTTTAGTTGTTAGGAAACCGGTTCTTACCACAATCGCCAGTGCAATGCCTTCATCATCCTCGACATTTTGCGGCCGACGGGCCCGAATAACCTTAGTTCCACTAAAAAGGAAATGCTTTGCAACATCAGGGTGAACTGATGGAGCGCTTAGATCAAGATAGTTGAGCGCATCATCTGTCAAAGGAGACTTTGATACAGGAACAGATTCACCTTGCATTTGGTCAGAACCCTGTATTTTTGACACAATGAAGGGTAGCACAAACCAGTGAGCATGCTTTCATTCACAATGCAGTCTCCAGATAACAGAAGACAGTCACAAGGGACTTCATTCAATGATGGATCGGAAAACTCGAAAACATCCCCAGGAACTAGCTCTTGAGATGGGACAGATCTCCCTAGGCCATATGTTAAAAATAATAATAGAGGCAGGAGGGCGGACACAACTCACAAAACCCATTCCTTAATACACGCACATCACATTCAAAAAGTGACATCTCTCTGAGCCGGCGCATTGTCTGTCTTCTATGAGCAATCATGATGCACACAGCTTGTAATTTAGAATATGCATACTGATTTTGTTTCAATCACTGTCGCACTGATGCTGAAGGCTGATATGAGGAATATACAAACAGCATAGTAGTAATATTCGTCTAGCGACCAAAGAACAAGACTGGCGACCTGAAATATATAAAACGGATGAAAAGCCTTATTTAATTGTGAGGACCAATCCAAAGGGGAGGGGGATTCTAATAACAAAGCACTTACTTCATCAATCAAGAGCTGAGGCACTGACTTTTGCTTGATATCCACAATGTTGGAGCCAAATATCTGTTCTCGACTGTCGCGATCATCAGCGTCTAACCCGCCTCGCATCATTCTCACGTTTTCCCATTTTTGATCCTTCCAGCCATTGAGCAAGCAAAATTTGTCCTCTAGCGGGTGGTAGAAAAATCGGAGATATCTGTAGTCGATGTATCGTAAAGAAGAAATAGCCGGGTCGTTGTCTTCGTCATACAAATAGCATTGGGTGTCAGCAAAGACAGTAGAAATAGGACGACCGTACAGGTGACTAGAAACACTGTGAGTTGCAAATTGATTCCACTGGTCCTGCGTATGATCAGCCAAAGGGTAGACAAGGTAATTTGCATGTGTAAACTCACCTCAACTGCGATCCAGTGGCATTTGCGAAGTGGTGTTGGTCTGCCAACCAACCGTACTTTCAGCCTCGGTAACCATCGAAATAGCAGATAGGCGAATCCAAAAGTGAGAATGCAGAAAGTCACATAAACTATAAAGCCACAAGTGCTAGTAGTGAACCCAGCAAAAACAACGGTTAGGTCCTCTGACGCGATATATATCTTCTGGTTAAGCCTGGAATCAGACGTTTTGTCTCGGAAATGTGAGCTATTAGAAACGCGTCGCGAAAGGAGAGGATCATCAACTGAGGCCCTGGAAAAGGAGGGTCTTTTGGACCCGAGAGAGGATCTGGCTGGCTCTAAGTTCGCTTCATCAACACTATCCACGGATGATAAGTCCCCGACGTCGCTTTCAACATCCAATGCCTCTGCGTTCGGCCATTGTACGAAATCTTCTTCTTCTTGAAAATAGGTAAAGCTGATTGTAGAATCTTTTCGATTCCGACGATGAGAGAAGGAAGCGATACTTGATGGAATACTCTCAGAAATTGGCCCATCGAAAACCTGTAGTATAGCACAGTTTAATCATATATCTTCACCAAGAAATGATGTGGAGTTGGTCAACCAACCTCATTGCGAGCCATTTCTACGTCTGAAACAAAGCTAACGGAGTGTTAGCTGAGCCATTCATTCAGTGCGATTGGTTTTTTTTTTCTATTAACCTGCTTCTCAAAGAATCACGCCGGTGGTCAACCCTGAAAGCTGAGGTCCCGGCCGAATCGTTTCCTGTCGGCCATGGTTCATTATCATCCATCGCGCTGCACCTCGAGATATGTAGATCTGATGGGATGTCTGAAGTGGTCGGCTATGAGAATACCAACACAAGATTGGTTAATGGATAGACGGTTGTCTTGACGAGAAATATACAGAAATTCATGAAAGGTAGGTAGAGTTACATGCAGGTAAAATTCGCGTAGATCTGGAGTAGAGCTTATCGCTTGAGTTCTGGCTAAAGTCACATGATTTAATTGCCTGTAAAGTCTGAACAACTACGAGGTACTTCGTACTTGCTGTGATGTCTGCTGTTTCTTGAAATGATGAATAGAATAATAATAACTTACCAACATTATAGTAGTTTAAATCTATGATTATTTTTAATTTTCAAAATACATTGCCCATGTATACTTCTCCCCGCAATAATATAACTACTACAAATCTCACTAAATAAAATGCAAAGAAGAGTATTTACTGCAAATATGTGATGATTACTTCTGTTTTATCAGGATGTGTATGAGTGATTCTTATTATTATTGTTGGGGGCGTGTTGCCGTCCAAAAAGGTTCTCAACAGCCAGCGCCCTCGTCCCGCCAAGCCCCTCGGCCCAAGGGCGCTAAGGATCCCACCAAGTATTCCAGACCTCCAAAACTACTCGGGCGTATCAAATTCTTTCTCATCATCTCCTTCTCCTCGCAACAGTCCCTCGACTCTATTCTTTCTGCTTCTTTTCTGTTGGTCCAACCATCACTATGTCTGAACCCATCAGAAACAAGAAGGCAGACTTTCCAGTCGCCCCGTAAGTACTACTATGCGCTTCTCTTCATTACCCCCCCCCCGGGGCTTGACTGACCGTTTTGTCTCATCAACAGTACGCCTCAAAACACACCCGCAAACAACGCCCCTATCTCTTCTCATGCCCAACAGCCTGGTGTCGCTAGCATCAAAGAAGGTAACAAAAAAAAACAAAACAAAAATTCTTTTCCCTTTTGAGGTTTTACTCTACGTCCTCTTTCCTCATCCCCGATTCTCCCCAATCTCTCCCCACTTCTTTTTTTATTCATCCCTGACCAAGTCGCTTTAGAATCCCTTGACCATGCTACAGCTGCTTCTCTCTTCGCAAGAAATCCTGGACTCGTATCCATGATCCAAGGAAAGCTTGGTTCTCTTGTTGGACGTTCGTCTGGCTATATCGAGTCGCTTCCTGTATCTGTCCGTCGACGTGTGGCTGGCCTTAAGGGTGTCCAAAAAGAGCACGCGAAGCTGGAGGCTCAGTTCCAGGAGGAGGTCTTGGAACTCGAGAAGAAATATTTCGCCAAATTCACTCCTCTTTATCAGAGACGTGCCACAATAGTCAACGGCGCCGTGGAACCGACTGACGATGAGGTTGATGCAGGAAAAAAGGAAGAAGAGGAAGATGTAGGTGCGAAGGAAGGCGAAGAAGAGCCCAAGAAAGAAGAGAAGGAACCCGCAATGTCCGGCATTCCCGAATTTTGGCTGTCTGCCATGAAGAATCAGATTTCACTCGCCGAGATGATTACCGAGCGGGATGAGGAAGCCTTGAAACACCTCGTTGACGTTCGCATGGAGTACCTCGACCGCCCAGGGTTCCGTCTTATCTTTGAATTTTCAGAAAACGAATTTTTCACGAACATAACAATTTCGAAGACCTATTATTACAAGGAGGAGAGTGGTTACGGTGGTGATTTTATCTATGATCATGCCGAGGGATCCAGGATCGATTGGAAATCCGACAAAGATCTTACAGTCCGTGTGGAGAGCAAAAAGCAGAGGAACAAAAGTAAGTCACAGAATCCAGGAAATAAGAAGGCTTAGGCTAATTTGCTTTCTTTACCTCAAGATACGAAGCAAACCCGTGTGGTCAAGGTTACGGTGCCCACAGAGTCGTTCTTCAATTTCTTCTCCCCCCCGCAGCCGCCAACGGATGACGATGATACTGTTGCTACTGACATCGAAGAGCGTCTTGAATTGGATTATCAACTTGGAGAGGATATCAAGGAGAAACTCATTCCCCGCGCAATCGACTGGTTCACCGGCGAAGCTCTTCAATTTGAGGAATTGGGTGATGACATGGAACCTGATGATTTTGACGACGAGGATGAAGACGACGAAGACGAGGATGATGAAGACGATGAAGATGATGATAGGAAATCTGACCGTGATATTGACGAGGATTCTGACGATGAAGAGGTAATTCATCCTCAAAACCACCCCCATGGTCTTCGTTCTTCGATATCAATGATTGCTAACTTGGGTCAGGACGGTGCTTCTAAGCCCAAGAAGGAGGCGGCTGAGTGCAAACAAAGCTAAGTGTGTTGGTAGAAAATGCCCGGTCTAACTATATGACTTCCAACGAAACGCAATCTATGGCCGTACATTCATAGCTTGTTGAGGTCCAGTCCCTAGTGGGGGGCTTTTCTGTTGCACTTTTTTTTTTTTCTTTTTGTTTCACCCATTCCCAATTTTCTTCTATTAGGTATTTCTAACTGTTCACGGTTATATTTTCATTTACCGCTGTTTCTCTTAATACTTTCCTCTATCCATCTATCTGGTTTGGGCCTACTACATGCAGTGCATGCTTCGCTTTCGGGTTGATGGATTATGATGGAAGCTCGGTGGTTGGCGGGATGGAGAAAAAAAACCCAGCATCCTGCACTTAATTATTCAGATGATTAGTAGTTCCCATGATGTCAGGTACAAATAGGGCCACAACAATACTAGTAGTATCTTTATAAGTCGGAATTCCATACGAGTATTTAGTTCTCTACAATAGAGTACTCCGCTTTCTACATACTATGAGGCTACTAAGGTAGTCGGAGGAACTTCCGGCACAGACATACTCAAACCCGACTTTGATCCAAAATTTATTAACTGCTGCACAGCTATTGGCTGTGCTTTCGCTCGGCGTGTGATTGAAAACGGCATCTTTATTGTTGTCGGCATTTAACTTGATTCATTATTGTGCATCCGCAGCTGCACTTCGTCATAGGATATAATGTTTACGCGAGCAATCGAGTGTTTAGATTACCTAACTCGTCTAGCTTGGCATCGAGCTTGTTGATAAAACAATTGTCTTCATGGACCTGGGATAAGCTATGTGCGTGTAGGGACCGAATCCATGTTGGTCTGTCGAAGAGTTGTTTTGGTGGTTTTGATAAAAGATAGTATATATATGTTGCAATGGTCCTAGTAACAAAATATTGTCCAACTTACTATCTCATGTCAGAGCTTTCGAGTGCAGTTAGGGCTTAGGCCTGTTAAACAACCAAGAAAAAGCAAAAGAAAATGGAGAGGAGAATAAGGACATCATTCCGGAAGTTAGTAAACCAGCATGGCAACATGTATGCATATCATTGTACGGAGTAATAACATCATCCAGACTTTTACTGGACTGGAATTCATGGATACATATATAACTAATCACCAATCCTCAACTCATGGTCAGCCATGAATGAGAGTGAACAATGACAATAACGAGAAGTTAAGACATGGATTCCAGATCTACAGCAAGATATCAAGGGAAATCAAAGCTTGTTTTTATTTATTTAATTTTTTTTCATTTATTTATAAATATATATTATATAATATCAAATCAAACATAAACATTTCATAATACTAGCAAAGAAGACATGAAACTTCAGAGTACAGAGTATCCCTTAAGGATGTTCAGCCCCAAGACAACTAGCATTTGCGTTATATTACTTTACAGAGTACGGTGTGCAAGGGACAACCTGGCTGATTGATAGTACAATTAAACTAATAGTACCCCTGGTACTCTGTACTCTGTAACCGGGCCCCTAATGCAAAAGTATCCAACCATCTCTTACCGCCTCAGGCCAAATACCTCACCGCTTGTCCGTGATAAGTCTGTTACAACCGTGTAATTATTACATCTAAACAGTGATAATAATTACTTTATTCTCACTACAAGTACCATGCACAGAAATAATATTGTAATATATATTGATACTATTGCCAAATCCAGACAATTGCAGCGCAGTTGTAACAACAATGGTTATTACCGATCAAGTACTGAATATTTGATACTCCATACGATTTATTTAGCGCTTGGCAGTATTCTCAACGGTGGGGTTTTGGTTCCGACAAGTGGCGCGCGGCTCCCCAGCTCTTCAGGGGCTGTGGCTCGCTAGCTAAGTAATACTACTAATGGCCAGATCTTCGCCAGTCCAATATCTCCCGCCCAAGTCTATCCAATATTGAACACATGCCATTTTATTTTATTTTATTTTTTTGTGAATCACTAAAAAGCAAGTGAGCGAATGCAACATACGTGACAAAGCCGCGCCCTTATACGACATATGAAAAACCGCTGTGCCTCTTAAATGCCGATATCAGTATAGGCTCCCCGGTTCGACTTCGTTTGAATTGAGGGTATCAGAGGTGCATATCTTCCACGATATTGATGGCGCACAACTACGAGGTCGGGACAAGGGCCTGGCAGCCCGAGCCGACTGAAGGATGGGTTGCATCCGAAGTTAAGGAGAAGTTGGTTGATGGGGACAAAGTGCAGCTGGTGTTCGAGCTGGAAAATGGAGAGGTTTGTCTCTCAAACACCATCGTCATAATCATTCCAAAACCATCACCATCGACCGTCGCCTGCCATGAACTGACCATCATTTGTTTGACAAGACAAAAACAATCGAAACAACCCAAGCCGAGCTCCAGGTGGACAACAATCCAAGGTTGCCTCCACTAATGAATCCTGCGATGCTTGAAGCCAGCGAAGATCTTACAAATCTATCCCATCTGAATGAACCGGCTGGTTTGTATGCCCGGTCCGAATTAAAGAGACAGAACAAAACTAATGGTTGTACAGTCCTCCAGGCTATAAAACTCCGCTATGCCCAAAAAGAGATATATACCTACAGTGGAATTGTACTGATCGCGACAAATCCCTTTGCTCGGGTAGACTCGCTCTATGTCCCGCAAATGGTGCAGGTGTACGCAGGGAAGAATCGAGCTTCGCAGGCACCACATCTGTTCGCTATTGCGGAGGAGGCGTTTGCGTAAGTACACACTCACTGCTCTTCAGAGCCACGCAGACTAATCTTGGAATTCTCCAGAGATATGCTTCGGGATGGGCAGAATCAGACGATCGTGGTCTCCGGTGAATCAGGTGCCGGCAAGACGGTTAGCGCTAAGTACATTATGCGTTATTTCGCGACTCGCGAGTCCTCAGATCAGCCTGGAAAATACACCACGAGCAGAGCAGATGCGATCAGTGAAACCGAAGAACAGATATTGGCCACTAATCCAGTGATGGAGGCCTTCGGAAACGCCAAGACAACTCGCAATGACAATTCTTCACGATTCGGCAAATATATTGAAATAATGTTTGACCAGAAGACGAACATCATCGGCGCGAAGATTAGAACGTATCTCCTGGAAAGATCGAGATTAGTGTTTCAGCCCCTGAAAGAGCGCAACTACCATATTTTTTACCAGCTCGTGGCTGGCGCATCGGAGTCTGAGAAACAAGAACTTGGCCTTATGTCAGTTGAAGATTTTGACTATCTCAACCAGGGTGGCACATCAACGATAGATGGTGTCGATGATAAGGCTGAATTAAACGCAACAAGGAAGTCGTTGTCCACGATTGGTGTACCAGAACAGACACAGGCGGAAATTTTCCGTATCCTTGCAGCTTTGCTGCATCTTGGAAACGTCAAGATTGCAGCTACACGAACGGAGTCCTCCTTGTCCTCAGAGGAACCATCTCTAGTTCGCGCTTGTGAACTGTTTGGAATCGATGCCAATGAATTTGCAAGGTGGATCGTCAAGAAACAACTTATCACCAGAGGAGAGAAAATCACATCGAACTTGACGCAGCAACAAGCCATAGTCGTTCGGGATTCAGTTGCTAAATTTATTTACTCCAGTCTGTTCGATTGGCTTGTGAATAAAATCAATCATGGCTTAGCAAGAGATGAGGTCCTAGACAGAGTGAGGTGCTTCATTGGTGTGCTAGATATCTACGGGTTTGAGCATTTTGCCAAGAATTCTTTTGAACAATTCTGCATCAATTACGCCAACGAGAAACTACAACAGGAATTCAACCAGCATGTTTTCAAACTTGAACAAGAAGAATACGTGCGGGAGCAAATCGATTGGACCTTCATTGACTTCTCGGACAATCAGCCATGCATCGATCTTATCGAAGCGAAGCTTGGCATTCTATCCCTGTTGGACGAAGAGTCAAGGTTGCCTATGGGCTCTGATGAACAGTTTGTGACGAAGCTTCATCACAACTTCGCCGCCGACAAGCAGAAATTCTACAAGAAACCTCGTTTCGGAAAATCAGCCTTCACTATTTGCCATTATGCTGTTGATGTCACCTACGAGTCTGATGGCTTCATTGAGAAGAACAGGGACACTGTTCCAGATGAGCACATGGAGATCCTACGCAACTCCTCGAATGAGTTCGTGAAGGAGATCCTGGATACGGCCGCTGTTGTCCGCGAAAAAGACTCAGCCTCAATTTCCTCGTCCAAACCAGTTGCAGCCCCAGGGCGCCGGATCGGTGTCGCTGTTAACCGCAAGCCTACGTTGGGTGGGATCTTCAAGTCCTCGTTGATTGAACTCATGAACACTATTAATTCCACTGATGTGCATTATATACGCTGCATTAAACCCAACGAGGCGAAAGAGCCCTGGCAATTCCAAGGACCCATGGTGCTCAGTCAGCTGAGAGCTTGTGGTGTTCTTGAGACAGTCCGGATAAGCACCGCTGGCTATCCGACTCGCTGGACCTATGAAGAGTTCGCCATTCGCTACTACATGTTGTGCCACTCCTCTCAATGGACCTCCGAGATCAAGGAGATGTGCCATGCCATTCTGCAGAAGGCCCTAGGGGATGGTACCCAGCAGAAGCAGGATAAGTACCAGCTCGGTTTGACGAAGATTTTTTTCAGGGCGGGAATGCTTGCTTTCCTTGAGAATCTTCGTACTTCAAGGTTGAATGAGTGTGCAATCATGATTCAAAAGAATTTGCGATGCAAGTATTATCGACGTCGATACCTTCATGCGCGCGATTCCATTCTCACTACGCAGGCTTTGATAAGGGGGTTCTTGGCAAGACAACGCGCGAACGAAGTGCGTCAAGACCAGGCCGCAACAACGATTCAGAGAGTGTGGAGGGGTCAGAAGGAGAGAAAGCACTATAACCAGATCCGTGGAGACTTCATACTTTTTCAGTCCGTTGCTAAAGGTTTCCTTCGTCGCCGGAACATAATGAACACGATACTTGGAAATGCGGCAAAGACCATTCAGCGAGCATTCCGATCGTGGCGTCAATTGCGTGACTGGCGACAATATCGTCGGAGAGTTGTCATGGTCCAAAATCTCTGGAGAGGAAAACAAGCCAGAAGCCAATACAAGAAGCTACGTGAGGATGCAAGAGATTTGAAGCAGATCTCCTACAACCTGGAAAACAAAGTGGTGGAGTTGACTCAGTATCTTGAGTCATTGAAACGGGAAAACAAAACATTGAATTCGCAACTAGAGAATTACGACACCCAAGTTAAATCTTGGAGAAGCCGCCATAATGCGTTGGAAGCACGTTCTCGTGAGCTGCAGGCCGAAGCTAATCAAGCTGGCATTGCCACTGCTCGACTTACTGCGCTTGAGGAGGAAATGAACAAATTGCAACAAAATCACAACGAGGCGCAGGCGAATATCAAACGTCTACAAGAAGAAGAGAAAGCGTCAAGAGAGTCGATCCAGTCCGCTAATCTCGAATTAGAACGGCTTCAAAAACTTGATGCAGAGCACGAAAATGACAAAGCTACCCTCCGCCAGCAGGTTGCCGACCTCGAAGAGCAGCTGGAGCTTGCGAAGCGGAATGTACCCGTAAATGGGGGCAATGCAGACCCACTGAATGGAGGCCCTATTCAGCCGCCTGCCAGTGGCTTAATCAACCTGGTTTCCTCCAAGAAGCCCAAACCCAAGCGGCGCAGTGCTGGTGCGGAAAGAATTGATACTGATCGTTTTAGCGGGGCATATAACCCCCGGCCCGTGTCCATGGCAATCCCAACTTCCTCTGTTGGACGACAAAATTTGGCGGGTTCATTTTCACCAGGCTTGGATACCGTTGAGGTGGAACTTGAGAATCTGTTGTCGGAAGAGGACGAACTCAACGAGGAGGTTACGATGGGCTTGATTCGCAATCTCAAAATTCCGTTGCCCAGCTCTACTCCGCCGCCGACTGAGAAGGAGGTCCTTTTCCCTGCTTATCTCATTAACCTTGTCACTTCAGAAATGTGGAATAACGGCTTTGTCAAGGAGTCTGAGCGCTTCCTGGCTAATGTCATGCAATCTATTCAGCAAGAGGTCATGCAGCATGATGGTGACGATGCTATCAATCCGGGAGCCTTCTGGCTTTCTAACGTACACGAAATGCTCTCCTTCGTATTCCTTGCTGAGGACTGGTACGAAGCGCAAAAAACGGATAATTACGAATATGACCGCCTTTTGGAGATTGTCAAACATGACTTGGAGAGCTTGGAGTTCAACATCTACCACACATGGATGAAAGTCCTGAAAAAGAAACTTTACAAGATGATAGTCCCTGCCATCATCGAATCGCAATCTCTTCCTGGATTCGTCACGAGCGAAACGAATCGATTCCTTGGGAAACTTCTTCCGTCTAACAATAACCCGGCTTATAGCATGGACAACCTTCTTAGCCTTCTGAACAACGCTTATAAGGCAATGAGGGCCTTCTATCTGGAGGACTCCATCATCACGCAAACAGTTACAGAGCTTCTCCGATTAGTTGGTGTTACGGCTTTCAACGATCTGCTAATGCGACGAAACTTCCTGTCTTGGAAGCGCGGCCTTCAAATCAACTACAACATCACGAGGATTGAAGAATGGTGCAAAAGTCACGACATGCCAGAAGGCACTCTGCAGCTCGAACATCTTATGGTAAAGAAATCTCTAAGAACATATGCAGTGCATTATTTTCAATGCTGACTCTGGCACAGCAAGCAACCAAGCTCCTTCAGTTGAAGAAGGCGACCCTTAATGACATCGAAATAATTCAAGATATCTGTTGGATGTATGATCCGCCTTGAATAGGGCCAATGTTAATGTCTGACTATGGGCTAACGAAAATCCAGGCTCTCTCCGAACCAAATCCAGAAACTGTTGAACCAGTACCTTGTCGCGGATTATGAGCAGCCAATAAATGGCGAGATCATGAAGGCCGTAGCTTCTCGGGTCACAGAAAAAAGCGACGTATTGCTTTTGACACCCGTTGATATGGAAGATAGCGGGCCATACGAAATTGCCGAACCACGTGTTATTACGGCCTTGGAAACCTATACGCCATCTTGTGAGTGGAATCTGAAGCTG